>JBBPNQ010000636.1:0-13588 GCA_038090975.1 Boletellus pseudochrysenteroides
CCTTTTGGAGAGGCTAGCCGCTGAGGCTGGACAACAAGCGCCACCAATATCCCTTCCCGACCTCCCTCAGGGTACTCGGACGGACACCGTGTGATCCCCCTTGACTCCTGTGCCGCATGTCCGAATCACCCGCTGTCGCCGATAGTAAAGGCGAACAATGACATGTTCCAGAAAACAATTGAATGCAGTGAACGGAGTTAACAATGCAAAGTGACATACAGCGCCTGTCAAGAATTTCAAAGATCTCGTTCTGAGTCAAAGGGCGGACGGTATGTAGGTTTATCGCAGCCATCGCCATCGCCACCGCCAAACTCCGCACACAAGGTCCCTGGGTACATGGCAAATAATTCCTCCTAGTAGTCCCCGTCAGTGGGACGACCGCTGTGCATGCATAATCAAACTCGAATCATTATCTTTATTATCTCGCTGACCCAGTACCCAAGACAGTGTACTAAATAATCATGTATTCTAGTGCTACAATGCAAATCCCTTCTTCGAGTCCGTCCCCGGCAGTCATCCACCATCACTCCAAGGTACGTCCATTGTGCCTATACAAAACTCCCCTAGCTCCTTCCACACCGGGTCCACGTCGTTCTCCAACGTCCCACTTCCACACCGTCGCTGTGCAGGCAGAGCAATGATGACAGAAACTTGCAGCGACGACGCATCGCCCCATTCTATCTCGTCCGCTGTTTGTGGTGCGGGTGGTGTGACCTCATCCATGTCCGGTTCCGTGGACAGATGTGGTGGTGGCGATGGTGGCAGATCAGCCAAATAGAACCGTTTGACGGCCGACACCAAGCACCGCACCATCCGAAAAAGTATACGACCGCCCGGATCCACGGTTTTGATTGGCGGCGACTGCTCGATGGGCGGTTGTACAGACGGAACAAGAAAGGTCAAGATCGCTGTCAGAGGCTAGTGCCCAGATCAGCTATTCCCCGATCGGACAAACATGATAACAAACGTACCTTGACGTCCCACCAACTCATCGCCTCGATCGGTGACCCTTCTCGGGCCTTGGGATCTGTCCATACGTCCCAGAGCACAGGCCTTGTGCCTAACAGGAAAGACGTGCCTCTGCGGTCCGGTCTGGTGACGGGCTGGAGATCCAGTCCCCGTGACCGCGAGAGCCTTTTCCATCCAAATACGCCAGTCAACGCGACAACGAATATGCCGATGGCCAGGAACGACACGATGAGAGGCGGGGAGCTGCCCGAGGAAAAGAGATCAGAGGCGGTATCATTTGGATCATCGGTTGGAGTGGAGGAACCAGAACCAAGGGTGCTTGTTGGCATCAATGGGTATGTTTGACGGGTTGTAGCCATAGTGCAGTCCTTCGCATGGCTCGACCGGTACAGTTAGATGCTCGGGCTGACCTCACGAGACGAAGCCTCGAAAACCTGCAACTGTCAGTTATATAAGTGTGCTCGCCAACCCCTTGGCGCGACTCCACCCAGAATAGCGTGATTGGGGACTGTGAGAGGACTCGAGACCTTACCACGTAACGTACGGAAATTGACCATTCAAGCCGTCAAAGCGAGCCGCGGAGAGACGCCACATGGCGAGAGGGACACAAACATGGCTAGTATACACTGAGTAACGTACGCCTAATTGACATAAAAGCCAAAACCGTGGACTCCACTGTCGCTCGCATTAGGCTTGCCTACGCTTAATTCCCACACGGCAGTCCACTGGCTTGCGAAGGAAGCCTTCTCGGGTGGCAAGCTAAAAACAATGGGTCCCACGAGAACTTCGGTACAAGAGCGTGAGCACTTACCGGTTTGTCAGGTTCAGCAAGCACAAAGTGGTAGCGCCGAAGAATCGAAGAAATGATGATCATCAGCTCCATCGACGCAAGGTTACGGCCCACGCAAGCTCTGGCGATCTTGTCAGTTCGCTGCTGAGCAGTAAAAGCGCGAGATATTCACCGAGGTCCAAACGAGAACGGATTGAATGTCTTTTGAATTGCTGCGTGATCGCGCTCGAACCACCTCTCGGGACGGAACACATCGACATCGTCTCCCCAAACCTTCTTGTCCCTGTGAATTGTATATGTCGGCACGCTAAGGATTGCGCCTTGAGGGAAGTGTATGCCATCGATTGTCAAGCCACCTTCAGGAGCGACGCGAGGGAGGCCGATCGCAGAGGTGGAGTGTATCCGCAAAGCTTCGTTGATGACAGCGTCCAAGTAAAGAAGTCGTTTCACCTGTTCAAAAGTAGTGACAGCATCGTCCGCCTCACCAAGCGCTTCGTCGAGCTCCTTCTGAAGCTTTTCTTGCACCCGTGGATAACGAGCAAGGTAATATGTGATTGCACAAGAAGAGCTAGGCGACCAACTCAAAATGAACCCATCTTTTGTTCAGAATGCACTCACTTTGACGTGGTGTCAGAGCCGGCAATCAGTTGAGTTAGGGCTTCAGCAGTCAGTTCCGCTGTGCCCATTGGTTTGCCTTCGTCATCTCGCCCTTCTTGGAGTTTACTAAGGAGGTCAACACGATCCGTTGGTGTTGTCAAGCGCTTTGCGACCGCAGCAACCGCCAAGCCCGCAAGGTCCCGAACCGCCTTCGAACCTTGACGGAACCAAGGAAGAAGACGAACATAAGGTCTCCAGGATGGGGGAAGTACACCCATGGACGCAGAAAACTCGCCACGAGCATTGAGAATCTGTACTGCGGGGAACTCGACGACTTCGGGCTGACCCTCAGTTCCGTAGGATTTCATTGCGTCCTGTTGTGACACAGCGACTGGAGCAGAGTCCTTTGCCTTGAGAACCATACCGAACGGAGATCCGAACGCAAGGTCTCCTAAAGAAGGTGAAGGGCAATAGGTTACTTCGGAACGGCTCAAGGAAGCATGGCGTACCAATGATGTCGAAGGCGAGGTAATTATACCCTGAAGAACTGTGAGCAGTAACAGGCACAATGGATCCATCGAAACATACAGGGCAGACAATCCAACCAAAGCCGACCGTATTTACCATACCAGCCTTCACCTTCTGTACCGGACGCGCCTTTGAGGGCTGCGTCGTACAATCGATCCCATTGCTTCAAGAGTTGACCAATGTAGAGCCGAGCAATAGGTTCGAACTCCAAAACACTCTTCTGGGAGAAGATATGCGAGACAATCTTCCTCTTGCGAGCATGGTCGACACGATCCCTTGTGTTGAACAGTCCTCTGTGAATGGATACAAAGGCATCATAAAAGTCTGATTTGAGAGAACCATTTCCATGGGCATAGACAATCTGCAGGGCGCCTGGGTCTGCGACTGATATATGATTAGGCGCCAAGCGCACAAAGGTTCCTGGGCAATGAACTTGAATAGCGAGCAATGTGCATTCAAACTGGGACGGCACCGTATTTCTCGTGTAGTTCGTGAACGGATTCTGAGCGGTGGCCACGAATGGCGGTCAAACCGAGCCAGAGGTCGGAGAACTTGGCGAGGAAGGGTCCAGGAATGTGACGGTGGTTGTACGGATCAAGAAGGTAGGGAACGAGGTGGGCGGAAATGAAGACTGCGGGCACCGCAGCCAAGGCGGTCGCCAGCTTGAAGCGGTCGTCGACGAGGGGGGAGTCGAGGACGCCCATGATACTGGGCGGAAGGAAAGCAGAAACACCCGAGAGGGGCCTGGAATAACTTATGTTTGTATCGACTCGAGATCCGGCTGAATTGGCGCAATATGTAGAAATAAATAAATAAATAAACAAAAACATTGACGTTGTCAGGCAACAACGACCAAGTGTGCCAGTTGGCTGCTCAAGATAATGGCTCCCGCTTGTATTGACTATTCTACTGTACACAGCTCATGTATCCAAGAAATGACCTGAAAATAGGTAGGAGTGACTGCCCCCGCCTACAAGTAGAGTCCCCCCTTGGGGGACTAAGGAACTTGAAGCTGAAATGCCGAGTCCTTGCACGAAATTACCCAGCCAGAGATTACACTTGGCAGAGATAAGCCGACCACTCAGTTTAAGTAGTTAGCCGTTGGACTCAGATTTGATATCACGAAATACCAGGCTGCTGGTGCCGCATTAATGGCCACCAGTCCAGCGTTCACGTTGGCAAGCGACCAAAGTGAGGTTAGCATGTGCCAAGATGAGCCCTGACTCACCGTGGGCTCGGAGTATTCAGTAACGAGTCTTGATGGTGAGAAACGGGAGCACTGCAGCTGATGAGGCGACTACGCTTTCGGAGCTCATGGTAAGGATTTGGTTACTGTCGTCATCATCGTCATCAAACCTTTGGCATTGGAAAGCCGGACCTTACGAATGAGAACCTGCTCGCAGAATCGAACGACTCCAAACTTGCGCAGGGATAGCCGCAGACTCTGCGGCTGTGTTAGGTGCGCGAAGGCCAGAGACTCCATTCTGAGAAGATTCATAGCCTGAGCTGTACCATATTGGTTCGCGTTCATGCCAGGGATGGCTTGAATGAGTTGTATTTTCCATCAAGCAGCTTTCAACATACCTGTGCACCAGTCTTGCCAAGACTCGAAGACCTTCTCGCCGCCCCCGAATATCATATCGGTGAATGCTATGCGAAATCTTCCAAGTTATCGAACCTCGAGTATGACGCGTCCCTGTCGTAGTGGCCCTTCGAAGTCCGTAGATCAGAATTGACTCTCGATTGGGGAGACTCCTGGCGACAGCCGTGATCTCAGACATCGCACAGTTGGCGACCCACTTGTTCTCTCGACGTGCAATCATCTCACACGATAACACTCCACGACGCGAGGACCAGCATCGGAGACAGAAATAATTTGTGATCACATCGCACACGCCGAACGAGCATGGCCCGGTAGGCATGGCTTCCAAATCCGAGGGCGCACAGTCTTCATTACCTCAGACTTCGGGGCGTCCGAGCCCTTTTGCACACCACTTTGCCAGTGTCTCACCCACCTCGTGGAAGTGGTCCTCCGGACACCCAAACAAGTACAAGAGATGGCCAGCTTAGCGGCCGATCAAGCCTGCCGGAAAGGACGAGGTGGCCACCGTGGTCCTGCCGTGCCTGCGCACGCGCACCAGACATCCTGCTATGTTTGGGTCATCCGTGTCCATGCCCCTGGGTGGCTATAAGCCCGCAAAAAGGGATTCGACGCGTTGTTCCCCCCCTTTTAAGTCTCAGTGTCCAGCGGCGCCGGCGCCACACGTATAGAGAATGCCCCAGGCTGGCGTATATATCTTTGCAAGCCTCTTATCCGGCGTGTCGGCAGCCCTAACTCTGGCAAGTGGCCCAAGCTACGCGCAGGCACGTCATCCTCAGGGTGCCGCTCACAATGACGAGCGGGGACAGTCGGCGTACGAGTGTCAGGCTGGCCCGTGTCAGATTGCATACCGTATGCTCTTGCTCACTTCCATTTACTTCGCGGTTGCTGAACATGTGCATGACTCGACTGCTAGTGAATTCTGTGGAGGACTTTTGCCTATGGGCTCCCCCACCACCAGAGCCAGGTCTTGCGGCTACAAGGAACACGGAGGTTAGTACGCATTGTCCCCAAAGAGGAGTTAAGCCAACCGTATAATAACTTTACAGCACACCCTAACCGCGTGGTGTATGAAGGTGTGTTGAATTTATGGAGCAATACATGTCATAAACAAGGTTTTTTCAGAATACTGATGGAACCCACCTCATTCTGGACGGAACAATATCGTCGGCACGTTTCGTGAAAACTCCTGAATACATTCAAATTTCAGGTAGGTCATCCTAATGATACCATACTTCGTTGTTTGACGGAATGCTTCAGGAGTTGGAAACTTGACCGACATCAATGCACCCGCTGACGGCGTGGCCAGCGCGAGTGGAGAGGGTTATCCTGTACCTGGCCTTGTCTTCACGCGTGCATATGGTCAGCTCAAACGAATTTACGACTGGACGGTAAAAACCTCACCGATTGTCACGTAGTTGTCTTACACGATCTGACAGAGCTTCGTGTCGCAAGAACGTTTCTGCTTCAGGGCGTGTAATCCCTCAGCAGTTGCATCCACAGCATGTCCCCCAATCTATGACGTCTTTGGATGTGTAGAGAATGTCCCCGGAAACCATGACACAGAAGTGTTCGAAGATTGCATTGGGGATACCGTAAAGGCACCTGCCACCTTGCATCAGCAAGTCTTAGCAGGTCCTTCGCATTACTCTGCACACCTACCCTCTGGTTGCACAACTCATGGCGCAATTGGCAAAGCACGAGTCGTCCGTGCGAGAAGAGCTACGACCTTCGCGTCTGGCTCCGCTCCATCAGCCCCGCTTGCCTCGTTCTCTCACTCGTACTCTCAATTACGCAGCAGACCCAGCACCCCTTTGACGTTCTCTATAGTGACAACACCAGTGGTTACCGCCACGACGATCACATTTCCACCGTTTCCGACCCCAACGTCGAACACTACCACTTTTCTGAACACTACTACGCCCGTCTCACTCCCTACTCCGACGTCCACACCCTATTCCCTCAACCACACGCATAGCCACTCTCTTTGGCACTCTCACCCGCATAGGCATTCACACCATCACTTCTCCCCGTCGTCCGCTTCTGTTTCGTCTTCGTCTTCGAGTACAGGATCCTCGCTTAGCGATCCTTCTTCTACACCTTCTACATCGTCGCCTACTTCATTTACACTCACAATGACCACATATTATTCCTCTGACCCTACTTCTTCGGCAACATCATCTGTCACGCCTACATCCACATCCACAACATCCGCGTTCACAGCCACGTCTATGCCTACATCTATTCCTTTTTCATCCTACGGAACGTCTTCATCGCCCTCTGAACCTTCTCAGCCTCCATCATATCATTCATCTCCGACATCTTCGCCAGCATCTCCTACACCGTCTACCACATCACTGTCTACGTCGACTACCACCCCGGCTTCGATGTCATCCTCCACATCATCCCAAAGCTCAGACATTCTCACTTTCCCCACCTCATCTTCCCCGTCGTCCGTCCCAACCGCATCTCTAGCTACTTCCTCACCCACTTTCCCAAACTCTGCAACGCAAGTTGGTTCTCAATGTCCGCCTGTATCACGGGCTCTGGTGAATGCAGGCTCTATCACCCCCTTAGCACCTCTTTTTGCTCTGGTATGCACGATCTTGACGATCATCATATCGTCTTCCATCAGCATTTTTATCCTTTGATCATACCTGATAATCCATGTCATGTCCCCTACATACCGCTCGTTCTCGAACCCTCCGTTCACTGTTCATAGCAATTGTTGTATTTGCACCCTGACAGTTGTCCGAGACAGGTTCCGTCGTCATACACGATGCGGTTCATCACCTATACATACAACCTGCCTACAAAAGTCAACATCTACAACGGCTCGATGTTGGGTGTCGGCCCCACGGCAACGATGCGTGTCGGGTTGACCTGTGCAGGAATGAGCGGCTCGGCCCACGCGTCAAGAAAGAATGGACGCGAACCTTGGTCTGGGACCAGTAGTAATGGACTTTGATATGCTCAAAGTTTGTCGACGACTTGAAAGCGTCATTGTTCCAGTATAAATTGCGTAACCATCTATGTATGGGATAGCCCAGACGATCGATCATTGAGCACGACTCCACATCGCTTGCAAGGCATATAATCTCACGTGTGTATGGCAGGATACCCGTTCCGGATGGTGCGCAGGTTGCATTTAAAGTGTCCGACGTACACTGGATCGAAACGAATCTGCCATGAGCGATGAGATGGAGACCACGCGCGTGAACGATCAAACAAGCGCACGATCGTGACAAAGAGTCTGATATCCGCCTCTGTGAGCGTATCCCCGACGAGATAGCGCCTGCCGGTCAAGATCTTCTCGAGACGGTCCAGACTGTCAAAGAGTGGGTACACCGCCGCCTCGTACGCCGGTTGCGTTCCCGCGAATCCAGCCTTGTACACGCCATCTAGAAAGCGCATCGAGCTCAGGTCACGCGAAGACCGGCACAGCCCCCCAGCCTGAGAACGTGCGTACTGTTCACGGTGTCATACACCCACGCATTGATCGCGTCGATCGTGTCGCGGTGCTGTTCGGGGTAGATGTCGATGGACGCCTTCTCCGGGGGAAGCAGGTCGTTGAAGGCGGTGTTGAATATGCGGATGATTTCTGAACTTTCATTGTTGACGATCGTGTGCGTCTTCTTGTCCCAGAGAACCGGGACGGTGAACCTTGAAAAAAAGGGGGGGAAAGCGAACGCGCGGGGTGCGTGAGTAGGCCGTTCGTCGGATACTGGTTGGGAGCCGTACCTGCCGCCGTAGCTGGGATCCGCTCTGAGGTAGAGATCCTTGACGTGTTGGGCGTCGTACAGCGGGTCGGCGTCCGCTCCGGGGAACGGATCAACGGTGGCAAACGGCCATCCTAACTCCCCCATGTGGGGAGATACGACGGTGACGGCTAGGAAAAAGTTGAACACATGGCGGCGAACTTGCGATGCGATGCACACGCACGAATGATATCTTCGAGGCCCTTCAATTTCCGTGTGATGAGCGTGCGGGTGGCCCATGCTAGAGAGGGGCTGAGGGCAGGGATGCGGGAAGAGAAGAAAAGGCCGTACGGCACGCATACGAGACGTAGAGGTGATACCTGTCTGAAGAGACACACTCGGTTCATGGCGACTCACACTGGGCCATCGAGGAGCACGAACCTCTTTCGGCGGTGAACTGGCCGCCCTTCTGGATCCAGTTCCTAAACGATGACGATGCTCTCTTGAATGAACCATCGGCCTCGAGCTTCATTATCCCGATGTCGGCTTGCTGGGACACGTCTCGGGTGGAAGTCATGGGAAGTGTCGTGCGAGGACGAAGATTCGGTGTGCAGGACGCGATCAACGGTCTCCTCAAGTGGCTTATTATGGCTCTCAGGCGGAGCGGTGTGGCCATTGGCGCAAGATTGCAAAAAAAAACCCAAAGGTTTGTCAGCGCCTACAACCATGATGACAAACGGTCTACGGTAATCCCAGAGAAAGAACACGCGATCCTTCCGGTCTATCCGCGTCAAGTGCCAGCCATGCCCACGACGCCGACGTGATCACGGATCCGCGCGATTTCACTCGCGGTCAGTCCACCCTTGCTCGCGCGAAGGAAATCTTCAAACGCGATCAGCGCATGGTCCTCGTTGGGGAACTCCCCCCTAGGACAGAATGAGTCATGGTCGTATGTGAGCACGAAGAGTGGTACCGCAAAAAGGCAAGCAGCCGGCTCCAAAATGCAGGCTCGGATATGGTGGATTGGTACGACGACCGGGTGGCGGAAGAAAGCGACGCGGTGGGTATGGTGGAGGTGTCGAGGGTGAGCGTGATGTCTTGAGGTCTCATGTTTCCCTCTGGTTCGAGGGAGGCGACAGACGGGGAAGGCGACAGCACGATGGACGGGGTCCTAGTGTGTCTGGGGCCCGCAGAGAGCTTTGCGGCTGGTTGGGCGTCTGACGGGTGCATGTCCTGGTCAGAGGAGGGGAACAAGGTCTTGGAAGGGTCCCAATCAAAGCCGGGTTTGACCATCAAATTTATGGTATCGCCGTCTTTTACGTCGTACTGTTTGAGAAGTTTCGTGTCTGCGAGAGCCTTTCCCTTGAGGAGTAAGCGCTGTGCGTCTGCAGGGGGAGCACGTGGCTGGGCTGCAAGATGAGATTTGATGTCGGAGATGGTGTCGGTGGACTGCACAGGGAGCGTGAACGTGCAGGGAGGCTTCAAGGATTTGAACGTAATCCGAATCGTGGTCGCTTGTAAAGTGTTGGCCGGTTAAAACGTGCGTGAGTTAGACTGGCCTACCTGCCGGCGTGGACGACTCGCCCTTACGTCCTGGCACCGGCGGGACCGGAATCTACACGGCAGCTCGGTACGCGAGGGCTCTGAATCAGATAAGCTGCTACGCACAGACAGGACTGGGATCCGCTTGAGAGCGAGACGGGGAGGGGCCTGGTAGTCGTCGTCGAACACGACGGGCTGGGCCGCGAGCGTGTGCACGACGTTCTTGACAAACGCAAGCTCGGTCGGGTCTGCCATCGTCGTCGGTGGGCGGGTCAACGCCTATACAGTGGCTGTGCACAGCGTGACACACATCACTCCCGCTCTCCGTCACGCTCCTCAGTCTCGTCCACATCCATCATGGCCGTATGTGCATTCTTCCCAGGCTCACACCCGCCCCCTGCTGACCGGTGCATCGTGTAGTCGGGTTTTGGTTACACTGGAGGTGCGCAGGCTCGGCTGCCCCGCCCATGTCGGCCCTGACACCACCCTAGGTCGCTCGCGGTGTTTCGTGTACTGGCAAGAGTTCCAAAAGGTAGCTGCAGGCATCGCGTCTCGTTGGTAGCACTGACGGACACGCTGTAGTGCTATGCCCAGGCGGATGCGCCGCAGGAATGCAAGCTACAAGCCGAGGACTACCTAGAATGTCTGCACCACAGAAAAGAGGTACGTATTTTTGGATGTGCCTGGATCCGGACCAAACGCGGTGCCTAGATTGCACGCGCCAACGCGGTCAAGACCGAGTTCATCAGACAGGCCGAACATCAGGCGAAAGAAGGGCGGAAGGCGGCGGAAGTGCTCGCGGAGGGTGTTATTGTTGGTGTGGGGCTGATAGCGCGTGACCAAGCGAGTAGCAAGTAGCATAGACGGAACGTACCAGAAGGACTCCCTGCACAGCCCGTTTTGTCAGCAACCAAACAGTTTCCAAACATCCTAAATAGCCACAGTCCCCCCCGGCCTACCTCGACTCTACCCTCTACCATCACCCCGTCCAGACATCCTCCCCACAGACATCTCCGTACGTATTCCCTCGCCCGTCTCCCGCGCCCCATCGCTCACCCCCACCTCTCATTTCCCTCCCATTTTCTCCCCTCTGCCTTTCCAATGCGCTCACCTGCCCATTGATCCTGTGCGATGGTGCTTGATCTCATGATCCACATCGCACCGTTCCCCCAGACTCGCCAGTATCGTCATAGTTCACTGTCATGGCCCTCAAGCGCATTAACAAGGCAAGCACCCGCTCTTCGTTATCTCCCCTCTGGCGCCACTAGCGAATGCCTCGATCTGATCCGCAATGCGTCGCTCAGGAATTGATTGACCTTGGTCGTGACCCACCCTCGTCTTGCAGCGCTGGTCCTACAGGCGACAACATGTTTCAATGGCAGGCAACAATAATGGGTCCGGTGTGTAGATAGCCGAATCCCGCTGCGTGTGACTTATCGTGGGTTCAGGGTGATTCACCGTATGCGGGCGGTGTTTTCTTTCTCTCCATCACTTTCCCCACGGACTACCCATTCAAACCTCCCAAAGTCAGCTTTACGACCAAGATTTACCACCCCAACATCAATGCGAATGGCTCCATTTGTCTCGACATCCTTAGAGACCAATGGTCGCCAGCATTGACCATATCGAAAGGTTGGTCTTCCGGCACCTATGAAACTTGTTCAATAACCTCGCTCCCCAGTCTTACTTTCGATCTGCTCAATGCTTACTGATCCGAATCCGGATGACCCATTGGTGCACGATATCGCACATCTGTACAAGACAGATCGTCCCCGGTACGAAGCAACCGCCAGGGAGTGGACAAGGAAGTATGCACGCTCCCTTGTACTTGGAATGCACCCTCTGACCTGCTGTGAATCAGGTACGCTATGTAGCGCGATTGCGGCCGCCGTGCAATTCACCCAGACGTATACATGAGTTGTATTGATGGCTGTATGAAAGTGTATCAATGTCTTACTTCATTGCATGTTCTCATGTTCTAGTATTACCCTCCCCATCCTGTTTCGTTGTGAATTTCAATGAGTTACCGAGGTTCTCCTAACCGTGTTCTTTATAATACTGATCAAGTAAAACACGAGGGCATACATGGCTGCACGTGACAAGTTCGGAGTGTTCAGACGTTTGAAAAACTCATTTCACAGATGCTCGTGAGGGCAGGGCAACGACGGTGCCGTCGTCGTCGCCACGTCGCTGTTGCGAGCGCAGTGGTGTGCGGCGAGGGCGGGGTGAAGGCAAGGGCGAGTGAGAGTGAGGGCAGGGCGACGTGGGCTCGACGGTGAGCGCGAGGGCGGACGGGCGTGTGGACGGGGACAGTGGGAAGGACGATGGCGGGCAGCGTGGGTGCAAATCGGGCAACAACGAGGACAAGGGCGGGCTGTGCGCATGCGCGTCGGGCGAGGCGGCAGGGCGAACACAGGCACGCAGGCCGTCTGCATCAGGAGGCGAGGCCGGGCATGAGGCCTTGAGGCACGGTCGTCCTTGTTGACTGCATACGTACTTTACGGATGTCCATGAGATGCTCTTGTGAGGCGCATGAAGCCCTGCATGGCTGTATTTGGACCATGGTGGTAGCGGGTACTCCGACGCCGCTATGCCCCGTGCCGTGCGGCACACAAGTGCAATGTTGAAGCTCCGCCCCAACGTTGTTAGCATCATGTGACGCCCTTTTGCACGTGCGGCTGGAGGTTCGGACTGCTCGGACTGCGGGAATGTTCGGGAAATTCAATTCCGCGACTTTTTGCCCGGATCGGCGAAACGGAAGATGGTTGTTCCGTCACGGTCCTGCCATTCTCGGCGTATCTCCGTGGCTGGTAAGCTCGTCGTCACCGTCGATGCCTTCACATCCGTGGGCTGTACTGTGACAATTAGTGAGACGCAACTCCTGCCATCATGCTTATTATACACCCTGGCCGTGTGGTGGTGAAACAATTCCAGCCTGACTTGGTGCCCTTGACACCCGAGCTGACATGCGCTCGCCGGCCTCGGTAGTATGGGCAATGAACAACCGCGCACAAGCTACATTCTTCGTGCACTGTGACTGTATGGGCGCACTGTTTTCTCTTTACCCCATCCTCCAAACCGCTGCTGCACCTCGGCGACTCAGTCTGCCAGTGACGCAATGATCGCGTCTGTTCTCCATACCATGCCAGTCCCCGTACGAGCCCGTACATAGCTTCGAGGCATATCGCACGTATATCAAGGCGCAGAACACGGCCGGACAGTCATTCCAACAACCCAGCATCGCGAGACCCATGTACGGTATCAACCCATTTTCTGCCCGGGACGCCACCAACGACGTGGATCCCTCCCATCCTCCTTCCATATTTGGAGCACTCCCCTATCCCGGAGCGGTGTCCGCGGTGGGCCCGCCCCTCCACGCGCTCGTCACCTTCCGATTCACGTCCCTGAACCCGACCATCCTCGACTGCAAAGTCGTCGGTCCCAACAACGAGACGTGTTTCCGCGTCGCGACCGGCGGCCAGGGATACACCCTGCTCACAGACGGCGCAAGGCACAACGTCGCCCTCGTCGAGTGGCAGCGTCACCCAACGGTCGAGGCGCAGAGCGTCGTGGCGAAACAGCCCGTCAGTCAGTGGCTGCACCTCTCCTCGGATCAAAGGTGCGTCTTGCGCGCTTGCGCCGAACCTCGGCCCGGGCCTCCGACTGACCTGCCATCCACTAGCGCGCGGACGATGGTCCACGGCGGGGTTCATTATGCCTGGGCGCCGCTCGGCCGGTTCTTGCATGTGTGTTCTCTCGCGCGCGCGCTTGATCGCGCAGTACGGTGGCTGACATTCCCTCGCTAGTTGTTCGCCCCGGGCTCTTCGGGTTGGTTGGCGCGCGTCACGAGGAGCGCCGACGCCG
>JBBPNQ010000637.1:0-13557 GCA_038090975.1 Boletellus pseudochrysenteroides
CTGGGGGAGGCCATTTGGGTCCATCTGGGGGTGGACCGGGGCGTTGTCGGCGTTGGTGGGGTGAGTTGTGGGGGGGAGGGGGAGGAAGGGGTAAAAGGAGTTGGGGGTGTGAGACGGAAAGGAGGGAGGGGCGAGCGGCTTGGCAGACATCCCAGGGCTTGTCCCAGGGTCCAACTTATAGCACCAGCAGATTTACGAGGTTTGTAAGACTGGACAACCGACCGCGTCCATTCACACAGGACGTCCAACGCGAGCCCTGAACCGACGCGGGGGAGGGCTGAAATGTGTATGGGAGTAAGACGGGGGAGGGAAGACGGCAGCAATGGCCTCCGGCGACGTTTCATTTTATTCGATCGTGTCGCGAATCTCCTCGTCCACTCGAGGCTGATCATCATCAGCCCCGTGGATGATCCTGCGTGGCCAGCGATCACTCGACGCGGCCCGCTCTGGCTGCCATCACCCCCGCGACCGTCCGTGGATCTCCCTGCGAGGCTGCGACAGCGCAAAAAAAGAAAAAAAAGAAAAAAAAAAGTGTCGACGCGTGTCTCATCCAGCCCTCTGTGCCTCCCCCGTCCTAGGTTTCCCTTGGAATCGCTCCCCTGCAGCGACACGTGCAGCGGGCACCTCTCTGTTCACTTCCGAGACATTCCTTGCAAAGTTGTTGACATTTGCGCATTATGACATCCATCTCTTATCGTGCCCATCATCCGCGCGCGCTTCCGACTTGTGGCCCTGTGTCCTCATGAGCGCACCGTGCTGTCAGCGAAATGTCCCCTCGGCCCGACATCTCGACAGGCACGGACGTCTTCATAGCCCCCAATCGGGCCAATCTAGGCCAATCCCCTCCTCCGTCCAGAGATAGTCTGGAGCATCGCCCGTTCCAATCTCAGCAGCGAGCTTCTTCTGCACCGCACGGCAGCACGGGCGAGCTTCCTTCGGAGTTATCCGTACCCCCCCCTTCGCAAGCAGCCTTCCACCACCATGGGCCCGATGGGCGACGGAAAATATCGGACGCCAAGGCTCGAACCCGAATCGCCGATAAGCATCTGTCTATGAACTTTCCCTTGGGCTCTGGAATCTCCATGCCCCCCCTCGTCCATCCATCCACGGAGACTCCACACACCTCTCAATTCCCGTCCCCGTTCCCGCGGCCGCGGCTTCCTCTGCCCGTCATCGATGCATCCCTCTCCGTAGTAGCCTTCCATTCGGGGCCTCATTTTCCACTTCGATGCCACTTCTCCGAGTTTTTAGCATCGCCTCGGCGGTTCCCTTGTCCATTCAATTGCCTTTTCCCCCGTGGCGTTGGCTCCTTCAACGCATGCGTTCTTTTGTTGATCACCGCATCACGCCAGCACTTTGACAGCAAGCATTCTTCCCGCGACGCCAACACCGTGCCTCACCCTGCGATGCGTTCCAAGTATGGCTTTACCAGACCTCCGAAACACGCAACGGTTCTCATCCGCATGCATCACAAGCCAAAAGATTGAACAGTAGCACACTCACGCATAGAAGGCGGGGATTACGAGGCATAGTAGCAACTTTGCTAATAATAGTCGCGGCTGTTATGTATGGAAGCCCATGGTGTGTATGAGACATTGATGTCACAAGAAAATCAGACCAGAGAAGAAAAGAAAATGCAACGGTGATTTCAAGGCAAGCGAGAAGAAAATAAAAACCGAGTGTGCATGGCAGTCCTCGGAGAGATATTCAATAGAAATGCGGGTCATGTGCAGTACGTACGGTACGGATAAGTTTGTGATAGTCGATTGAATTGGCGTGGATGACCAGTCATAGATGCTGATGAGGTTGGAGTGGGACTGTATGCGTAATGTGGAGTTGACAAGGATGAAGGTGACCGGGCGGAACAAGTGGTAGAGGAATTTCAAGCAAAAAATATCGTCCCTAGAATATAAAGTTATAGTACCCGACAGTGTCCCAAGAACGTACACTCGCAGAAAGAAAACAAAGATACTTTTCTTCCGCAATATCCAAGATCGGGAATTTATTCCTTTTGTATTTGATGTTCTAGCATGATGGTGGAGGTCCTGTCCTGGTGGGAGTGGCAAAGCAACAAGAGGAAAGGGAAATCACCGATGTCATGGACTAAGATCCATTGCGACATCGTCGTAATGCGCGATAGTGGTCCGACGACCGAGGATTTCTTCTAAAAAGGTGTCCGGGACGCTTGCCAAGGGTGATGCTACAAACGGAGAAGACCCTGTCGCATTGGCCTCTGAATACATTCGCTCCATCGCCAACCGGACCCTGCGGATGACAGGGTGGGAATGCACCGTCCGGATATCAACGCGCTCGGCTGGGTCGGTCCTCATCATGCTCTTTATCAGGTCAAACAGTTCCGGGCTAGCGTCCAGGTCCACTTGCGAGAAATCCTCTTGTCTCAGGCGGTGCCACCCATCTCCCCTACAAAAGGCAACGTTAGCTCACCAGAAACCCCTCCCGAATCGGGGTCATCGGATAGCTGTACTCACTGGTCAGGCACGACGATATTTGTCGCTGTTTCGAGCATTGTCATGCCGAGACTGGGAAATAGAGATATAGTAAATGGACCGCAACTGATATATAGGCAAACATACCTGAAGATGTCAGCAGCCTTGCCATATGTCCCTTGGAGAACTTCCCGAGCCAAGTACACTTTATCACCTTCGCGCTCAAACCCTCCTAACGACACACCCAGAGGGCTCCCACCGGTAGCCCGGGGCCACAATGACGCCATTCCAAAATCACCAATCTTGAAGCGACCCTCTTGGGTCAAGAACATATTTGCTGGCTTGAGATCCAGGTGGATGACACCTGACTCGTGAATGAACCGAAGACCCTGCAAAAAACAAACAAGGTGAGTAACATGGCACCACAAACTTAACCCCATCC
Organism: Boletellus pseudochrysenteroides; assembly: GCA_038090975.1. Lineage (NCBI taxonomy): Eukaryota > Fungi > Basidiomycota > Agaricomycetes > Boletales > Boletaceae > Boletellus > Boletellus pseudochrysenteroides. The sequence goes on from JBBPNQ010000637.1 coordinate 2,890, forward strand.
GGCAGAGTAAACAAGATCACACTCACATTACTCAAGTCCGCAAATACTTTCCAAACCCTGGCTTCGTCCAGTCGGGGAAATACCTTGCCATACTCCCACAGGAAGCGTGCAAAATTTCCCAGCTCACAAAGTTCGGTACGAATGAACAACGCTTCGTCCTCTTCCCAGCTATCGATATACGCGAGGACATTGGGATGATGACCAACTTCAGTGGCCGCAGCTCGGGAGAGGTGTTGCAGAACGTCGACCTCTTCGCGCAGACGCAATCTGCGTGGGGTGAAAATAGATTCCACGGACATTAAAAATCCAAATGGTGGCTCTTACCGGTGCCTTGGTCCTTCGAATGGTTTTGACCGTTTGACAGCCCATACATGATCTGAAGGTCCATTCTTGGATCGAACTTTGAGGACTTTACCAAATTCGCCACTACCGATTTGTTCGATCTCCACAAATTCCTTGTCAAAACGACCCAGCTTGTCATTCACCGCGGACTTGGTATGTTGGTGGAGAGGCGAGACAGGGAGCCGTTGTGACTTCAAACCAGGTACTTGACGTGGTACGGGTGTTGGTGAATTCAATGTAACCACAGAACTATTTGATGACGATCGAGATCCGGGTTTCTCCGAAGGTATTTGGAGTTGAGTGTTCGCAGTCGGGGATATATGCGTCGGAATGCGCGGAAGGATAGGCCAATCTAAACCATCGTAGGTCAGTCCATTTTTAGTAGATCTAAATAACACTAGACAAAGATCACCTTTGCTACGCCGCGTTGGAGTTGCAAGGGAGGTCTCACTTCCGCTTGAGAAGGCTCCACTGCTACTTCGCCGCATCAGCCAACGTGTCCGCTCGACGGGTCCAGCATGTCCACATGGCACAGGTGGGCGTCCGAGCCCAAGGCCCTCATACCTGCTGGCTTCTTTCCTCGTGCTTGGACTGCTCTCTTCGTCCTCGTCCTCGTCAGACCCTTGTAAGTCCACCCCATTCCTAGCACCGAGTGCAGGAAATGCTGCGGGCAAACTCTTGCGGGGCCCGTTTTTCATTTTACCTGCGGGCGCTGCTCCGAGGTCCAACCCTTCATAGTTAAATCCAACTTTGGCAGCTATGGCACTTTGCCACGGTCTGTTTCCTCCGAGATACGCATTCTTGAGCCTCTTGACTGGTGTTCCAGGTGGTTTCTTTGATTCTTCAGCCGAGGGTTTGCCGCCAGCTGCAAGGGTCCGAAGAATAAATGCGTCGACGTCCACTCCGTCATCAGTTGTCCGAAAATCGTCGTCTGGACCGTCAATGACAAGTGCTGCTGGCCAACCAGAATTAGAATCGGGAATAAAGCTTGGTGTAATCAGATCATCCCCGACGTCTGAATTCACAGAAGATGTAGATGTCGAAGTTCCTGGCATAGCGGAGAGCGAAGTGCCTGCATCGTGTGGTGTATCCTCGTCATCACTAAAAGCGACACCTGAATCGCGAGGCTTATATTTCAACGGAAGCATGTCTTTGCGATTATTTCCCTTCTTTGATCTGGGTGACGGGGCGTCCTCGGTCACGTTCAAAACAAACGAAATTTCTGGAGGACCACACGGCTCAAAGAACATGTCGTCTTCATCGTCTACGGCGTCGTGACTGCCATAAGGTAATGAAACAGGGGATGAATCGGGGGAAGGTATATCGAGAGTGGAGCGCCATGGAAGCGTAGCTATCGCCTCGTTGCCAGGACCTGCGTAACTATGCCTGTTGGATATCAATGTATGCGCGTTGACACGAAGCTTGGCTGAGGATGCGGCAACATTTGATGCTGTACGCGAACGAGACTTGTTGGTGGTTTGAGGGATAGATGGTCCAAAAAAGATAGAAGCGGAGCTGGTGCTTGCGAGACGCGTCGTAGGTGGGCGAAAAGCGGTATCGGAAGCATTCGTCTGCAAGAAGGGATGTGGGCCACTGCCGCCAGTAAGCCGTCTGCGAGGCACTGGGGAGTTGCTTGCTGGCGGGGGAGGAACATCGAGAATAACGGAGGTCCGGTTCCGATTAACTGACGGAAAAGCGACTGCCGGTGACTTTGATGGATGTCTATGCTGGGGACTTGATGTGTCAGGCTATAGGTGAAACTACGTTTTAACCTGACGGACACTTAATGAAAGTGCATGACGTACTCGAGATGAAGCACTGGGCGGCGGTGTTTGATTTACGCTCTCGAGGAGCTCGAGAGATACAGGTCTCGAGCGGGCTCGCCTCTTCAGGATATGGCCACCGGGTGATATTGCCTCCGTGACCTCATCGAGAGTGTTACCCTTCTGTGGGACGGCCTTGATAGTTGCAGGCTTTCTGGGACTTCGTAGTTGATTCTTGGAACGCCGCGACAATAGAGGGAGCTTGTTCGAGAAAGGTTTCTTCGCTGCTACGTTATTTCGTTCCTCTGCCTCACACGCCGAGTCATCGTCCACTATGACACCCCATTCCTCATCTGAATTTTCCATATCGCGAATGCGTAGTCGCTTCATTGTCTCTGCTTGTCCCTTCAGGTAGGCCTCCGTTTCAGCCTTTGATTGCGGGGTATGAATGCCGAACCGTGGCGCAGGCAGGGGAGCGAGGCGATGAAAGGCGACTCCAGAAGCAGGATCTGCCTCTGCGGCAGAAATGGATAAAGGGGTGGAAGCAGATTGTCGTAGGGGTGTTGAGAAGCCTCCCGAACGCGCCGACGATTTGCGTTTTGTGCCAACGGCAGCGCAAGCAACTGCTGGGGTTGACAGGGCTTGAGACTGAGGGTTGAGTTGCGTAGACTTGAGCACAGATCGAGCCTTGGAGCGAAGTTCCTCCTTGACAGGCGTTCGAAGAGGTTGTGAAGTTGGGGGAGGGAAAAATGGGGATGTGGCTGCGGAAGAGGGAGAGAGAAAGATGCTGCCCTCGTCATCATCGATCGCTACAGGTTGCTTATGTATGCGGTGAGGGTATAGGCGGTGCACTGGAGGAGACTTGAAGGGGGATTGGAGGAAGATGTCGTCCTGCTCTGGGTCATCGACCGGCGGTGGGAAGAGAGACCTTCGCCGGAGCGGGGACGGAGTCAACATGGGTGAGTCGTAGGAAGGGGTAGAGCTCGAATCAGTAGAGAAGCGAGGTGGGGTTGAGTAGTGGGCTGCGCGGCAGCTGGGAGATATCGGGGTCATGTTGCGACCACGTGTAGTTCCAGATACAGATATGTACTGTGGTGGGGGGGTAGACAAGATTGCTGCAGACATCGACGTTTTGACGTCGCGGACGGGAATAATTTAACGTGTTCGTCGTCGTCGTCGTTGAAGGGGACAAAGGGAGGAATGAGGTGGACAGTGACAAAGGTGCCGAAGCGTGTTTAAGGCAGAGCGGGACACCGCGTGGGACCTGACTCAACAAGCTCACGTGATCGCGCAATTTGGCTCCGGTCCAAATAAAGCATGTCTCCGTCAGCGTTACACGAGGCTACCGACCGTTTATCCGCCGCAACTGTCAGACCACTCGTCGCTACACCAACCCTGCAGACTTTTTTTTTTTTTCTGGGGTACAATCCCATTGCAGTGCAACCGTATCTGTGGCTTGGAGCAGCAAAGGAACGGTTTCTCTGGCTTACGTTGCTTTCTTCTTGACGGTAATTACTGCGTGTTGCTACTCCCGTCGTTGCCGCCAACCGTATCTACTGTACCACACAAGATGGCTGCTCCCGCACCGACGCAATGGATCCTGCCACCAAGATGCCACCATTGTTTTATTCTACTCGCTTTTGTTCCACGCACTAGTCACTCCTCCATTGTTCTTGCCACTCCTTTGTTGTACCCCGCAGCTGGCAAGGCTGTACGTACATCCTGGCAAGAATTAAATGTTGTTACTTTCTCCTGAAAAATTGGTTCGCGCTAGCGGAGGTCCAGCCCTGTTGACGATGCCATAACTCTTGCTGACTCAGTTGCCCGAAAATTGAGATCGTCCTATTTCTCCGTTCTCCAAACTCGGCCCCGTCTGGGTCGCTAAATACCAAGGCACAGATTTGTTAACGATGAGACAGCATACGGATGTACATATGGACCTACCCCGCGGCCTACGGATTCCCTCCTGGATCAGCTGGATACGATTCCCACTGATATGTTTCACAAACTTTTCGGCGCGCGATCTGTACGCTGGACAGTGCATCAAAAGTTACAGGTGGGGAGCTGTGCTGTCACAGACTTTCGAGCACTGCCTGCCTCGAATAGCTTGGTTGACGAAAAGCTCCAAAACATTTATTGGTGTGAGCAACCCAGTACTACGTGGCACGGAGATAATTTAAATCCCGACCCGCGACTGATTATGACGTGGAGTAAATCACTGTGAGGTCTATCATCCCAGCTATTGAAAAATCGTACACCTTATGTACAATGCGCCATGTCTCGACAGCCTACGCTACACGAAGCAAGGTCAGGAAACGCGGTCGAGAACTATCCAGTGTGAGATGATCGGAACGTCCCGACAAGGGGATCCAGTTGTCCCTTGAAAGTAGAAGCGAGGCGGAAGTTATACGAAGCTCTCGTGGTGGCTGAGCTTGAGCAGTATAACCGGCCGCGGGGTGGACTCGGACCGATCGATTGGCTCTTAATTACTGCAAATAGGGCATCCGGGAAGCGGAAGGAAATTCAACGTCTAAGGCCGCAGCAACAGCGATAGACCCAACACTGTACCACAAGTTCGAACCAAAAACATCACCTAGAACATGGAAATATCGTGAGCACACGTCCTATTCTTCCAACGTCCCGGGTTCGACAGACGACACACCAGCTCCATCCTTCAGGGGGGGTATCAGCACCCCCTCTCGCGCTCATGGCAAGGCCGTCGTCAGCTCACAAAATCCATGTTTATGTACCCCATATTCATCACGGACGACCCTGATGCCAGTGTCGTCATTCCTTCTCTTCCGGGTCAGCGCCGATGGGGCGTCAGCCGACTCGAGGGCTTTCTGGGACCGCTCGTTCGGAAAGGCCTGAGCAGCATCATCCTCTTCGGCGTCCCTCTCAAGTGTGAAAAAGTGCGCGTGCTGTTCCCAGGCTCATCTTATGACTATTGCGAGCGCTGAACACACCTCAGGACGAACGCGGAACGCCAGCAGACGATCCCGAAGGCCCTGTCATCCAGGCCATCCTAAAGATCCGATCTCTCTTCCCCGAGCTCTACATCGCTTGTGATGTGTGTCTCTGCGAGTACACGTCGCACGGTCACTGTGGACTCCTCCACACCAACGGTGCGATTCACACCGAACCTTCCGTTGCACGTATCGCCGAAGTCGCGCTCAACTATGCGCGCGCCGGTGCACACTGCGTCGCACCGAGTGATATGATGGACGGACGAATTCAAGCTATCAAGCGAAGCCTGATCGACGCTGGCTTCGGCAACCGATGCACCCTTATGAGTTATTCCGCCAAGTTCGCGAGTGGGTTATATGGCCCTTTCAGGTATGGGTCCACGCATACACGGTGCCCCCCGTTCTCAGCGTGTCGTACGTTCGTCTAGGGACGCCGCTGGGAGTGCACCGTCGTTTGGGGATCGCAAATGCTATCAGCTCCCGCCTGCTGCCAAGGGTCTTGCGAGGCGTGCCATTGTGAGTGGCTTTCTATCTGCGTCCGGCGCGTGCCGCCTCCATGTTGATTGTTCCGCAGCAACGTGATGTGGCCGAAGGCGCCGACATCATCATGGTCAAACCCGCACTCCCGTATCTCGACATCATCGCCGATGCAGCAGAGCTTGCGAGGGATCACCCGATCGCATGTTATCAGGTCAGTGGGGAGTTCGCTATGGTTTATGCGGGTGCAAAAGCCGGTGTGTACGACCTCAAGGCCATGGCGTTTGAGACCACGGAAAGCATGGTTAGAGCTGGTGGGTGTCATCCCCGCGCGTTTGTAGTGCTCTACTGATGGTTATTACAGGCGCTACGCTCATCCTGTCCTACTTCACTCCTGATTTCTTGGATTGGCTGCCAGCATAGATCTGTGATGCAGGATAAAGAAGAGAACTACCGACTAGAAAGAATGGCGCGATCATACCAAATAGACCGAATCGTGTACATACGCCGATTGTATGTAAACCGGGAGCTATCGGAGATCCTGAAAAAAAGCCAACGCCACCCGATCTGGATCCGAAGTCGTCCGCCGAAGAATTTCAAACCAGCATAGCACGACCATGGCGAGCACCACCCAGCCTCTGTCCGCCTATTCCCCCGACACTTGCATGTTCTGTCGCCAATCCCTTCGCGTCACGACAGGCGTCACTGAATCCGAACTAGAATCGGAACAATTCGAAGAAGGAGAAGCGGCGACCATCATCGACGACGTCCAACTGTACTGCGGCCCACCAGGGTCAGGTCCCAGCGGACACCACGCCCACTGGGCTTGCCTGATCGATTATGCAAAGCAGGCCCGTACTCGCGGCTTCACACCGGTCCCGCTGTCATTCCCATCCGCACCTGCGTTCACGACGTGCGTCGTGTGTAGGCAAAACACGCTTGATTCGTCCGGACGGTTCATTGTCGACGTCCAGAACGAAGGGGGGGAGACAAAGGGGTTCGATTTCGGCGAGATTCTCGTGCGTAGCCGTCGCCTCTCTTTCGCGCTCTCGCGTCCTCTCGTCCTCTGTCCCTTCCTCGCGTGCGTATAGTGGTGAAACGATGCTGATTCGAATCGGACTTTTGATATCCACCATCGTGTGTTGACAACCGGGTGCTGGCCCACTCCACTCCTGTCGCTGAACAGGAAGAAGAACTGTTCCTGGATTCCCATCCAAGCCAAGTACACATCCGCGCCTTTCACGACCTCGTCGCAGAGGGCGACTACGCAGGCGCGATCGAACTCATTGCAGAGCACGACATCGACATTGACTGTCCGTATGGAAGCGAGGGCTTGACAGCGTTACGAAAAGCCATGTTTAGCGGGGACACGAGCGGAGTCGAGTTTTTGAAGAGTCTGGGTGCGACGGTGTAAAGTGATATCGGTTCGGGTGTACATGGGATGGGCATGTGGGATCTAGATGATATGTCTTGTGCCTTCATAGGTACGGTCGCATCGGCAGCTGCGTTCTGGAGAAAGGGTGCCTCTCAGAAACTGTATCGGATCTTGTCAGTTGTATACTGTATGGATGATATCTCGAATGGGGCGAATGGTACCCCGAGCGGCAAAAAAAAACATTGGATCCGACCTGCCTGGCTCGAACAGGCGACCTCAAGATGAATTTATCCAGTTACAGTCTCGCGCTCTTCCAACTGAGCTAAGGTCGGCATAACATTAAAAGGAACTTGATCACACATATGGACACCGCTGGGATCGTCGACATAGACAAAAACAACGAATCCGACCTGCCTGGCTCAAACAGGCGACCCCAAGATGAAATGTCAGTCTCGCGCTCTTCTAACTGAGCTAAGGTTGGCACGTCGAGCGGTCTTTGTGTGAGTCGCAAACAGTTGGGCACGTGATGATAACACGATTTCGATCATCGTTCTGATAAAGTCATGGGTAAGAACAAGGACAAGAACAAGGAAGAAATGCCCCATCCGACGAGCGTGGCGAACCGAGATATCCTCCAACGACTCAACTTTCTGTACCAAGCCAGCGTCCTTCTGAATGGTCTCGCAACCCCTGACTCCATCCACCAGGACGACGACCCGCCGAGGTCGCCAATGACGTCCAACGGCATAAATACTGGCACCGAGGAAGCGAACCCTCCACCGGGTCCTCGAAAGTCGCAAAAGAGGAAGAAACGGCGGGTGGTGAGCTTTGAGGAGTTGTCTAGGAGCTATGTGGAGACGATGAAGAGCGTCGGGCAGAAGACGAACGTGAAGATGTGCGTGTGCGCAAGATTTCCCCCCCCCCTTGTGAACGATGTGCTTTCGTTGCATTCTGTGCTCCTCGCGCGCTGTTTGTTGTACGTGGCGAAGCGCTCAGCACTCATTGTACTGCACAGGGACCCGTCTGTCAAGCGGCGCATATGCAAACGCTGCAGCGCTCCTTTGGTACCCGGCATCTCCGCGACCGTCCGCATCAAAGGTGAGTGACCAAGCCATATGTAGCAGCATCGCGCAGTCGTCGCTGATACTATACATTCCAAACAGACTCGGCCTCGCATGGCCACCTCATCTCTTATCGGTGTCACTGTTGTCAAACGGAGCGTCGCATTCCTGCACCTCCAGTTCTACGCACTGATCCATCGACGAACGGGGATGCGTTGGGCGCCCAATCCGCCGAGGTCTCGTGCATGCCTGCTGTAACTACGGGCACAGGAAACTCGATCCGTTCCGGACGGCGACAGCGAAAGAAAGGTCCCCAACCTCGCTTGCCGCCGCATTTCGCTCGTGACGTCGGACACGTCGTGTTTCGTGGAAATGAGCTGCTCGACACGATGCGCAGCATCGCGTAATGGTCAGGAAACGCCACTTTTGGTGATATCTGATTTAGTCGAGTCCATTTGGGGATTACATCGTTCATGAAACGGGTGGAGCAAGCCACCCTTGAGGTATGGTGCTGCGGAGTGTATCCATGTAGCAGCAAGAATGAACTAGTCATGAAAATAGTCTGAAGGTGACGCGAAGAAAATGACAAGTATATCAGGGTCTACACCCAGCAAGAAACCCAGAACCCTGAAATTCTACAACCAATATGTCGTTAGGGATACAGTCAATGTTAGGAAAAGAACGTGTGGTATATTTGTGAGTATGGCATCAGCCCCAGATCCTGGGTGGATAGTTGGGCTGTAACCCCAATGTCAGCGCGAGTCTGACTTAAAAAGGACAAATACGAACGATAGTCCTGCATTGTCCGAGTAGGAGGGACACAGATTGCCTGTATCCTGGAGGGTCACGTGTCACATTTAGCCTGGAGATTGTAAAATGGAATGAATAGTACCGTCGGGTCGTTTGGACAACAGGAGGTGTAACCCAAATCTGCAACGCTTCCGAGAGCGGTTTGATTGGTATACCCCTCCCATTCCTGGCACGAGACACTCTGGTAACTGATATTCCAGACACCAAAGTCCTGTGTTGGTTTAATTCATTGTCTCCTTCGGCACGCTGGTCGCTTGAACTTACGGTAAAGCCTGCGCGAATACGTGTTCAGTCACTGATACACAACTGTCATAGTGAGAAAGACAAACCATAGAGAGCAGCATCAGACGGGAAGAAGCTGTTTGGAATCGACGTAGACGGCCAGGCAAGGTCAAAGTTGAGATATGCGCCACCACTGGTTCTGTTGTCACCTCCACGCACACCTAAAACATAGCGTCGTTCACTCACCCATTAGGCCCAGACGTAGTGCCGTTACACCAGCCGTCTGTAGAAAGCGGACAAAGGTCGGTGATTTTGACGACGACGGAATTGGACACGTTGGGATAGAAAGGCGGGTTGGCCGTGAAAGCGTTCAAAAGAGTCAGATTGAAGCATTGGCCGCACGCGGGACCGTAAGAGGTGCTGCTCCCATACGCCATTTGGCTCAGGGCGGCAGTGGGATAGTATGTGCTGTTCGGGGTACATCCGCACGCGGCGATGAACCCGGTAGGGAGGGTGTAGTGTGTCATGGTTGCGTATCCACTGGGTGGGTATTGGATCCATTCCGAGGCCTGGATTACAGGGAGAAAGGACAGGAAGACGAACAACGAAAGAATCCACGAGTAGAGACTCGGGAGGAAAATCGCGTACGACATGATTTTTTTTTCCTCGATGTCTCAGGGAGACATGACCGGGTGGGGGTGTGGCAGCGACGAAACAGCGGCCTCGCCTCGCATACTCATGAGTCAACGATATGGTATATTTATAGTGGTGACCTCGGTGTAGGGGCCATGTCGATTTACGTCCTTTTGACCCAATCTACTAGTAGTTTCGCCTACACACACCCAAAGCCCCGAACGATTTGGACCGAGACTGCTTTACTCGAATTGAAAGACTTGCGCACTGACAATTAAAGTGGTACGTATTACCCCACTGTCGCAAAAAACTATTTTTAATGGCAATGCCTTATCAGGCATTGCAAGGTTAAAATATGCCGGTAGCGTTACAATATCGTTAGAATCCCACCCGAAACTATGTCAATGCCGTTAAAATGCAGAGGTCTTTAATTGGAAGGCAGTTCCAATGCCATTACAAAGCTGCTGACCAAACTGGGACCATAACCCCTGTTTCAATGGTTCCATGGGGTCCCAATGAGTCCCAATGCATTCTAAGCTTACTAATCGTCTGCGAAAGCATTCTGATGCCGTCTGTTTATTTCGTCTCAGTTTCCATTCCGACAGGCCCTTGTACTCATTACAACCAACAGATCATGAATTCCAAGTAATTGATATTGGATGGTAAAACTAGTACAGTCGAAAATGATCATCCATAGCTATAGTAGGAATCAAGTCGGAGTGTAGATAACAAAGCAGAAACTAGTGACCGAGATGCTTAACGACTTGCATGCCCCAATAATGCTGCGTGCATGGAATGGGAGGGATAATACGGTCACTGTGTCACATGTTATCAAGTGTTTGCCTAGAATCGACGGAGACAACATGCACACCTGATATACAGTGGTATTAGCGACATGAAAGCTGACTTGGAAAACACAATAACTTACCAGCAATACCAGTGTTCATTTACGCTGCCATAGTCTCAATCAAAGCGAGTGAAGAAGGTAAATGGATGTCTGGGTATTCTTTTGAGCCGTT
>JBBPNQ010000638.1:0-13550 GCA_038090975.1 Boletellus pseudochrysenteroides
TGAGGAGAGTGAGGCAAGGAGGTCTAGGGGAATTCCCACAAGAACTTGACTAGGGTTCTTGGGGCGATGGGATTCAGGTTTATATAGAATACAGGTGTTTGTACATATTGACTACATGGTCTGTGCGCGTATGGGCTAGAATGTTCTAGACTATAGCGGAGATTAATGGGGCTGTGCGTGGCTATGTAGAATGGAAGGGAAGAGGTTGGTGATTAAAAGAATGAGGTGTGATGTCATAGTGGCATCATAGGCCTAGACTGGATCTCGTGACCGGTCATGTGCTAGTCATCGAGGAAAAGTTCTAAGTCCAAAGATAAGATAGTTGCAGAGATAAGATGTCCGCGAAGGTTATGATAGGGGCTAAAGGTGCATTCGTAACATCACCCCCCATCTAAGACTCGACTTCCAGGCGAGAGAAGACGTCTCATTCTGCGGGCATTGGTTCATAGGAGTTAAATAAAGAGTAGAAGGCTTCGGTCGTCATTCGTAGACGCCGAGGAGCCGAGGGGTGAGAAACGTAAAAGTCCATTATTGCTTCTTTCGCATGTGATAAATTAGATTCTGGTTCCCACATATGGTCGGAGTCGTCGTACCCCTTCCAATGAACCAGGAACTCCACCTTATTATGTTTAAGGCGCGAGTCTACTAAATAGTCAACCTCATATTCACTATCTCCTTCGTTGGTGACAACGAGAGGACCAGGGGCAACAAGGGGTTGTCCTGGCAATGTCTCCCAATAGGGTTTGATGCGTGAAATATTAATTATGGGATGAATCTTCATGGAAGAAGGCAGCCAAAGTTTGACCATGTTGCTCCCGACTAAGTCCGTGATGACATAGGGACCCAGCCACCGTTCCGTAAGCTTCTTAGAAGCATGGGGAAGTCTTAAATTAGATGTTGAAAGCCAGGCCTGCTGGCCAACAGAGAAGTCGTGGGATGCCAATCGTCATTTATCGGCTTGTTGTTTCATGGCATCCTGTGCCTTTTTCATGGATGTTTTGTCCTGGTCAAAGGCTGTGGAGAAGTCGGAGGCGAAGGCATTGGCGGCCGGTGCCTTGCCGTTTACAGGTTCAATGCCCATTCGAGGGGTGTAAGAATGGGTCAAGGAGAAGGGGGTTTTATTGGTAGATCCTGCTACCCAATTATTAATTGCAAACTGGGCCAGGGCAAGCCACTGTGGCCAGTCTTCTTGTCGTTCTGTGCAGAAAAGGCGGAGATATGTGGAGATCTCCTGATTCATGCGCTCGGTTTGTCCATCGGTCTGAGGGTGATACGCCATGGACATTTTTAGGTCTATCCTAAGGACCTTCACAAGTTCTTTCATTACGTCTGCGGCGAACTGCGGGCTGCGGTCTGATACTATTGATTTAGGAAGCCCATGGTGCTTCCATACATAGTCTCGGTATAACTGGGCCGTCCTCAAGGCTGTCACAGTTTTAGTGGTGGGAATTATTTCAACCAATTTGGAGAAACGATCTATGACCACCAGTATGGAGTCCTTGCCATCAACGGTGGGGAAGTCCATGACGAAATCTGCTGTAATGTCTTCCCAGGGACCCTGAGGTATGGGAAGGGGCTGAAGTAAGCCTGGGGGTGCCTTGTTTGAGGATTTCATTCTGGCACAGTGGTCACACCGTGCCGTGTACTCCTCGATTTGTTTGATCATCCCTGGCCACGTGTAGTATCATCATACGTGTTCCAGGGTTTTTTCATTACCGGCATGGCCTACAACCAGAGAGTTGTGGTATTGGGTAATTATGTCCTGACGTAAGGTGTCGATGTCAGGGACCACGATTTTGTCTCCTTTTTGCTCTAAGCCATCTGCATCGAGCGTCGTCCCGTGGGAGGGGTTTTCCTTTTGGGCTTCCTTGACATGTTTTAAGATCTTTTCCTTGCCGCCATGAACGCGTGTCAGTTCCACCCCTTGGATTCTTTCGGCTGGAAGATTCTGAACCTGTGCATTGTCCTGCTCAATGCCGATAGCATGATCTTCTCGGCGTGAGAGCGCGTCTGCCTTCCCCATGGACGTTCCTGGCTTTTTTACTAGCAGGTAGTGGAATCGGGACAAGTACTGGGCCCATTGGGCCTGTCTCCGGTTCAGGTCTTGCTTCACCATGAAGTACTGAAGGTTTGCGTGATCCGTCCAGATTTTGAACTGGAATTTAGCCCCTTCAAGGTAGTGGCGCCACTGCTCAAGTGCAAGGATGATTGCCAACATTTCCTTGTCCATGATGGGGTAATTTCGTTGTTCTGGTGTCATTGCGTGGGAAGAGAAGGTCACTGGGTGTCATTTCCCTTCCTTTTCGATTGATAGGACGCCGCCTGTGGCAAAGTCTGAAGCGTTGGTCGTTGTCTGGATACGCTAAGACTGGTGCCGTTGTGAATCTTTGCTTTAAATGTTCGAAGGCAGTGTCCTCCTTGTCGGACCACACCCATGGTTGGTCCTTTTTGGTTAGGTCATTGAGGGGGCGGCTTATCTTGGAGAAGTCTCGAATGAACCTCCGATAGAAGTTGGCCAACCCTAGGAAGCTTCTCACTCCTTTGATGTTGTGTGGCGTGGGCCACTCTAGGATTGCTTTTACCTTGTCTTGCTCCATCTTGATTCCTTCTTGGGATACAATCATTCCCAAGAATTCAACTTCTCTGGCAAAGAAGGAACATTTTTCTGGTTTGGCAAAGAGGTCGTTTTCTTGTAAACGCCGGAGTACTTCTTTTACTACTTCCACGTGTTCTTCTCGTGTTCCTGAGGTGAAAACCATGATGTCGTCAATGTACACAACTACGCAGGTGTTCATATCGGCATAGATCTCATTCATCATGGTCTGGAAAGTGGCAGGGGAGTTACACTGCCCGAAGAACATTACCGTGGGTTTGAAGCTTCCACGATGGCAGACGAATGCTCCTTTCCATTCGTCGCCTTCCCTGACTCATATATTGTTATACCCCCATTGGAGGTCGATCTTGGTAAACCATGTGGAGCCTTTTACCTTATCCACTAGTTGGGAGATCAACAGAAGGGGGTAATTGTTCTTTATTGTCCACTCATTTAGGTAACAGTAGTCTTGCACCATGTGCTTCTTGCCATCTTTCTTTGGCACGAAGAATACTGGTGACGTTTGGGGTGACTTAGAGGGTCAAATGTAGCCTTTTCGTAGTTGTTCGTCCACAAATTCGGATACCTCCTTTTGTTCTTCTACCGACAGTGGGAACACCCTTCCTTTTTTGGGTACGAACCCCTCTTTGAGGTCTATACAGTGGTCCCAGGGCTTCCTTGAAGGGAGGCGTTCTGAGACTTTCTTTCAAAATACCTCCAGGAATTCATGATATTCTTTGGGAATTTGTTCTTCCAGGGGCAAGTCCACTGTTGGTTGCTTCTTTTCTAACGCCTTTATCTTGGTGTAGGCGTATGGTGCGTTATGTAACTCTTGTTCTTCAAGGGTCCGTAAAAACGTAGGCCTTTCGGAAAGGAGATAGCATGTTTTGGGGCATCTAGTCATTTTTACCGTGCCCTTACTCCAGTCTATTTCGGGATTGTGTTTTTGTAGCCACGTGTGCCCTAGAATTAGATCGTTCCTTCCTAGGTTGGTGACTTCTGCAACCACGCGCTCCTAATGTCCTTGGTACTCAATTATTAATTCTGCTTTGTGGGTAATAGTTCCGGTGGAATTCTGGGTTCCGTCTACATTGTATATGTAGAGTGGTGTCTCGATTTTTGAAATGGGCAGTTTCTTGGTCTTTACCCATTTTTGGTCAACAAACACCCCGTTAGCTCCACTGTCTAGCAGAGCCTTGCAGGGCATTCTTCTCTCCTTGTTTGTTGCTGGGCAGACGTTGATGTCCACCAATACTTTGTGCTTGATGTTAAAGGACCTTATACTGATCCGCTCCGGGGTTTTCTTGGTAGTTTTGTTTTTATTTGTTAAAACGGAATTAAGCGTGCATTCCCGTGCACCGAGCCCATCTAGGGACCCTGTTTCAGTAGGACTATCTATGTCACTACATTGTTCTTCCTTGACCCCAGCACTTAAAGCAGCATAGCGATTAAAGGAACTACTTCGTACTGAGTCCTTTCTACCATTGTCCTTGGGAACTTGAACACCCGGTTTGTTCAAGCTCCGAATTCTTTTCCCTGCTCCCACATCTCATTTACCTGCATGTCGTAAAAGTACACTTTCATCTCATCAAAGTTCATTCCTTGTATGAGTCAAGCAGGTCCTTGAGTGCTTGGCGGGCACAGGCCGCTTGTTGAAGCCGAAGCTCCTGCTGATTCTTCCATCGTGCGTATTGGAATATATTTTGAACATCTTTGAGTATGCCCTCCCCCAAGGAAGTGGCATTCTCCGCATTCTCTCTTTGGGGTGGGGCACGACCATCTGCCATCCTTTTTAGCTTGGTGCCCTTCTTTTCCACAGTTGAAGCACTTCGGCTTACTGCGGCCGACCACACTAATGTCCATTGGCTCTCCCCTGCCTCTGAATGTCCTTGTCCCTGAAGGGGTTTCTCGGGTTGGGGGAGCATACCGGGAATGAGAAAGCTTAAAAGCTTCCATCGAGTTCCTGATCCTTGTAATTTCTTCAATATAGTCGGCCACCAGGGTCTTCCTTCCTCCATTGAGGTAAATTTGCTGCATTATGGGTTCTGTGGTGTTTCTTTCAAGGAGGTGGACTCCCTCTGTGTCCGTTGCTCTGGCTTCTTGATAGCATGCGAGCCAGCGCGTGAGATATGTCTGTACTTTCTCATCGCCGCACATAAAGCAGTGCTCGAGCCTTTGTTTGGCCAGGTCAGCCTCATTGGTGGTCATGAACCGCTCCTTGAGCATTTCCGAGAGCTCTAGCTCATCGGGCCACCCATGGAGCGATCCTCCCAGGTACTTCTATATTTGAACTCGGGCCCATTGACCCGCGTGGTTTTTGTCGGCTTCCTCCGACTTAGGACCAATGTGTGTGAATACCACAATGGCTTTGTCTTTGTTTGTTTTGAATGCTTCCATATTGGCATCCAAATATAGGCGTAGGTTGAGCCACCAGGACTCAAAATCTTGGTATGACCCATCAAATTTTCCAGGGTCCGGGACCCTTTCGACTTTTTTGGAAACAGTGGTCATAACCGTTCCTTGTTGCTGCTGTTGTTGTGCGGCCCGCAGCAAGGCCAATTGCAACTGGAGGGCGTTAATTGTTGTGAGCAGCCTGGTGATGTCGAGACCAGGCACTGCTCTGGTTGGCGGCTGTGCAGGCGGCGTGCTCGTTCCTGCGAACCCAGTATAAGTCGGGTCCAGGTCCATTCTTTTGTCTTCTGACACAAAGCTTGCATCGCTGATTTCCGAGGAGTAGCTCGGAGATTGAGTTAATGGAAACATTTCGTACTCTTTGTAAGCCTTGGACTGGTTGTGCCAGCTGAGGCTGTTGTCTTAGGGGAGGGGGAATGAGGTGTTCATACCTCCTTGGATCTTGGCCGATGTATTCACAGCGCTCCGTGTAGAGGTCGTTCAGGTCTGGGGTGTTGCCAATGTTACGAAAGCTGGCACGTAGGAAGTCAAAAAATTCAAGCGGAAAGTCTTCTTGTTCTACCTTTATTAGGGTAGCGTCGTTTGGGTCGAATTCTCTGATAGGAGGAGGGGAAGAGGATTCTTTCTTTATGGAGATCATCCGTAGTATAGTACTTCGCGAGGATCAAGATCACTCCAGCGAAGATCCAATTGGGTCAATGACCTTTCCCAACTTGGATATGTATGTATCGCTTGTAGGCGGTGGGCACAATACTGCTCTTGCGCCGACTACAAGGGAAGACTACTGATTATGAGTATAGAGAAAATGCGCCTCACGTGGACGCGGGAACATATTCCCAAATGAAGAAGAACTAAGGTAGAGGGCGGGGATCAGCCGCTTTAACACCTCTTGAGGTGACCCTTTGTGCACGCCCTAAGGGTCTGCACCTGCACAGCTATAGGGCCAAGGTATACGTAAAAGTTTGGGAGGAGGGGGAGTGTATCGTAGTTCCCGTTAAGCCTCGGGGCTGGCTATATGTTTCCCCTTACCACTGGGGGGTGCGGGCAGAAGTGAAGAGCGAGAGAGGTGGTGTGTCAGTGACGGTAGTCAATGAGAAGTCAAGTTCTATGTAAGCAACCGCTAGATCCTGTACAGGACTAGGGCCACTGACGAAGAGACTTGTGAGGAGAGTGAGGCAAGGAGGTCTAGGGGAATTCCCACAAGAATTTGACTAGAGTTCTTGGGGCGATGGGATTCAGGTTTATATAGAATACAGGTGTTTGTACATATTGACTACATGGTCTGTGCGTGTATGGGCTAGAATGTTCTAGACTATAGCGGAGATTAATGGGGCTGTGCATGGCTATGTAGAATGGAAGGGAAGAGGTTGGTGATTAAAAGAATGAGGTGTGATGTCATAGTGGCATCATAGGCCTAGACTGGATCTCGTGACCGGTCACATGCTAGTCATCAAGGAAAAGTTCTAAGTCCAAAGATAAGATAGTTGCAGAGATAAGATGTCCGTGAAGGTTACAATAGGGGCTAAAGGTGCGTTCATAACATCACATGCACTGCTTGGTCCATGCGCTACCCTGTAGAGTATATAAAGGGGACCAGCTGTGCCTTACAGCTGCAGTCTTGTCCTCTTGGAGAGCCCACCAAAGCACCTTCAGACCCTTGACTCAATCCTACTGTCTTAGCTCAGCTAGTGCTAGTCCAGTTAGCATTGGTTGTTTCACTCTGCTGGTCAAGCAGGGCTCATAACCTTTCAGGAGATAACCTGAATGTGAAGGCACAAAGAAATAAAGCTCAGGTGGAAATGCTTGCCTGGTAAATGAACAAAGTGGTAGGATCAAGTGATTGATGTAGAATCTCTGAGAGACTCAGGAGAAATGAATAGAGAGATAACTTGTTAGATTAGATGATCACTAAACTGATCATCATTTATATGTAATGATAATGTTTGTATCTACAGTGACTATAGATAGATACATTCTAGAAGATTAAGAAAGAGTTCTAAGTAAATAGCCAATGGCACATAGAACCCCAAGTATGGCATGCTATGATGTCATGATGGTGCAATCATGACATCAATATGATATCATAAGTCTAGAACATTACTAACATGAATAGTGTCAGCCAAAGTCTAGACTAAAGGTCTGGATCAGATAAGATAAAATAATACCAAGAAATATCTGATCCAATAGGGGCTAATGTAGATGTGATATCTACATTCTCCACACACTAACAATTCAACTGAGTACATACCTTTTTCATAGTGAGTCCAGCCCTGCATAGTGTTCACCAGACAGTAGCACACAAAACTCAAGCCCCACACAATAATGTGAGCATTTCCTGGAGCTCATCCAGATATGAATCAGATGACTTCTGAATGACTCCAAGAAGAAACTACAATATTCCATCAGAACATGCTAAGCAGACAAATCTATCACATACCTTGACATCAACATCTTGCAGATGCCTGTTCAGCTTTTTTCACTTTCTTCTTCCTTCTTCTCTGCCAAGTCCAATAGCTCTGAGATCATCTCATATGTCTGAAAATGAGAAAGCATTCATCTAACAGTGCATGTAGACACATCCAGCCCCATACTAATCTCATCATGTGGAATGATCCTTGAGAGTCAGACAATAGCCAATTGCATCTCTAGGCTGGTTTTATGGCCTTTCTGCATGCCTGCAAGGCTGTTGGAGGTCAGTAGCTTTCTGAGGTGTGGAACCCCAAACCTGAAAATACCAAAATCACCTAAACTCATTTGATCTCAATCAGTTGATGTCGAACAGAATTGCTGGTGGTACCCAAGTTGAACAGTATCATTTCCGATGAAATTTAGTGAGCGGTTGCGCGAGCGGAGTCGGTGAAAGACGGAATGTGTTTTGAAGACTAATTTTCCCACATGGCCAACCCATGTGAGAAGTACAGTAATTCATATACAACAGACATCTTTAAAAAAAGGATAGTGCAAGGTTCAAAGCCGCGCTCGAGAGGGTGCCGAACACAAATGCCATTCAGCTGTAACTTCTCCATCGCCCTGTGTCAGTGTTTCCCTCAGGAAACCCGGATATCCACGCTCGATCTCTTCCTTGATTTCCTGCGCATACGCCATGACCCCTCCAAGGTAATTGTACGGCTCTTGCTTCTTTCCTGGGATATTGGCGCCCATATACCAGCTCTCCGCCTCTGCGATCAGTGTGGCATCACACAACTCATTGACGTGTTGCTTGAACATCAAC
Source organism: Boletellus pseudochrysenteroides (assembly GCA_038090975.1). NCBI lineage: Eukaryota > Fungi > Basidiomycota > Agaricomycetes > Boletales > Boletaceae > Boletellus > Boletellus pseudochrysenteroides. The sequence continues at coordinate 8,238 of JBBPNQ010000638.1, forward strand.
GCAGCATGGGTTGCTGGCGTAAACTTGGTGATATGGTACTCGCGCAGGTATCTAATCGTTTGGGTGACCCACATGCCTTGGAGCTGGACACAAGTTGGGCCAATGCAGAATGCCGTCGGTCCATGTGGGCCGTATATGAAGAATAGATTCGGAAAGTTGTCGATCGTCATGCCGAGACTGCGCATGGTATTCAAAATTTGGGGGTGGATGAAGGTACGTGGTACTTACTAGGTCGTCACGCCGTCTTTCCAATGGTCTTGAATAGTTTTCCCATTCAAACCGCGTAGATCAATGTCGTTGAACCCGCCAACATAGCTATCAGATCCTGTCCGATCATGATCATTCCACCAGCCCGTCAAACAACAAACCAGCCACTTGCGCACCTGTCGCAAAGATGAGCACGTCAAACTCGTATTCCTTATCGACCGTCCTGAGACCAGTCTCGCTTATCTCCAGAATGGGTGTCGCTTTGAGATCAACGAGGTCGACGTTGTCTTGATTGAATACCTCATAGAAGTTTTGCTCCAGGGACTGGCGTTTACATGCTATTGGGTGAGGTTGTAACTCTGGTGCTAACAAGGCACGTTTTTGCGGGTCCTTGATGCGCTCGCCGACCTTTTTCCTCCAGAATGCATAGGCTATCTTGTTACTGGCCCTATCGAGGAGGAGATCCTGGTAGTTGTTCACTATATGGTCGAGTTAGAAAAGCCAATATGCTGTGCTGGGACACACCCCAAAAGCTGAACCCTCCCAGCTCCCATATCCTCTCAAAATTCGCTTCTCGTTCTTCTTCGCTGTCGCTCAGCATCGGCCGCGGGATAGACTCTTCTGGGCCGCCAGTAAAGGTCGCACTCAACATCTTGTACAATTCCTCATACACAGGCTTGAAATGGTCTTGCATCTGCTTGTTCATGCTATATTGACCCATCGGCAGTGCCATGTTCGGGGTCCGCTGAAAGACGGTCAGATGGGCTACCTACTTGCTCTCTCAGTGCGCTTGCACTCGGTGCGGGCTTGGATGCGGCGCACCTGCGGTCCAAGCTCTTGGATTACTTGCACGCCGCTTGCACCGGTACCAATGACCCCAACTCGCTTTCCGGCCATCTCGACCCCTTCTTTGGGCCATCGGCTTGTATGACAGCATGGCCCCTGGAATGTCTCGCGCCCTTTGATGTTGGGCACGTAGGGCTTGGACGCGACGCCCTGGGTGAACCAATCATTGGTCATATCTGACAAACGACATTCGGCACTCTCACCGTGCAGAGGATCAGATGGCGCGCCGCGGCCTTGTACAGACCCTCCTTCCCCGCTGCGGTGACATGCCAGAGATGCAACCGATCATCCCAATGGGCTTGCTTCACCACGGTGTCAAATCGACAATGAGGTCGTAGGTCCATCTTGTCCCCCACGTATCTGAAATATCTAAGAGACACAGCAGGTCAAGCACAGTTACCCTCATGAGGTGCGGTGCGCGTACGCTTGCAATTCCTGCCATGCTGGGTATTTTTCCGTCCACGTCCACTCTTTCCACAGCTCCGGGAGTGATAGTTCGTAGATTGGAATGGGACTGTCCACCCGCGCACCAGGGTATGTGTTCCAGTGCCATGTCCCACCTAAATCCGAGCCTGCCTCGATTACGATGCAGCGCAACCCGAGTTGGCGCAACCGAATGAGCTGATGGATGCCACTAAAGCCTGCGCCTGTGATGATGGCGTCGTACTGCTCTTCCTGCACCATTGTCAGATGTCAAAGCGTGTGCGTGGTGTACTCGGTACGTCGTCTGGATTGTCTTCGGGTGGGGAAATTGATAGATCGCTCTCCCGCCGTCGCTCGTGCCAGGCATATTTATATACTATGTCTATTGCGTCTTCACACGGTGACATTTGTAGCGGAGTAGTCATACTGGAAACCCGCCTTTCCTGCCTTTGGAAGCCTTTCAAAGTGTTTCATCTATTGCTTCCTTGTCGCATTGCAGAACAACTCCGCTGCAGGTAACTGCTAATTACTGGAGCGGTCTCATTTTGACGCCATCAGACTACCTTTTTAGGTGGTCCTGCTGCGTTAGAGGGTGCTCAAGATGGCGGCACTTTGAGGTTCGCAAAGTCACTTCAAATGGCAGTTGATTTGACTCTGGATACTTTCTGCAACGGTATGCAAGCCAAAGATCTTCTAATATATAATAGTATTGATTCATATACAACAGACATATCTTTAAAAAAGAATAGTACGAGGTTCAAAGCCGCGCTCTGGAGGGTGGGGAACGCAAATGCCATTCAGCTGTAACTTCCCCATCACCCTGTGTCAGTGTTTCCCTCAGGAAACCCGGATATCCGCGCTCGATCTCTTCCTTGATTTCCTGCGCATACGCCACGACTCCTCCGAGGTAATTGTACGGCCCTCGCTTCTTTCCCGGGATATTGGCACCCATATACCAACTGTCCGCCTCCGCAATCAGTGTGGCATCACACAATTCATTGACGTGTTTCTTGAACCTCAACGCAGCATGGCTCGTCGGCGTAAACTTCGTGATCCCGTGCTCGCCCAGATATCTAATCGTTTCCTCGACCCATGTGCCCTGAAGCTGCACACAAGTCGGTCCGTTACAAAGCGCCGTCGGTCCATGTGGACCGTATATGAAGAATAGATTCGGAAAGTTGTCGATTGTCATGCCGAGACTGCACATATTCATCATCTGGGTGTTAATGGAGGTAGGGGGTACTTACTATGTCTTCACGCCGTCTTTCCAATGATCTTGAATAGTTTTCCCATTCAAACCGCGTAGATCAATGTCGTTGAACCCACCGACATAGCTATCGAATCCTGTCCAACCATGACCGTTCTATCAGCCTGTCACACCACAAACCAGCCACTTGCGCACCTGTCGCAAAGATGAGTACATCAAACTCGTATTCCTGATCGACCGTCCTGAGACCATTCTCGCTTATCTCCAGAATGGGTGTCGCTTTGAGATCAACGAGGTCGACGTTGTCTTGATTGAATACCTCATAGAAGTTTTGCTCCATGGACTGGCGTTTACATGCTATTGGGTGGGGTTGTAACTCTGGTGCTAACAAGGCACGTTTTTGCGGGTCCTTGATGCGCTCGCCGACCTTTTTCCTCCAGAATGCATAGGCTATCTTGTTACTGGCCCTATCGAGTAGGAGGTCGTGGTAATTGTTCACTACATGGGCAGGTTAGGCAAAGCTAACAGTGGCTATGCGGGGACGCACATGGAAAGTTGAACCCGCCCAATTGCCATATCCTCTCGAAATTGGTCTCTCGTTCTTCTTCGCTGTCGCTCAGCATCGGTCGTGGGATAAACTCGTTCGGGAATCCAGTAAACGTCTCGTTTAATTTCCTATACAGTCCCTCGTACACAGGCTTGAAATGGTCTTGAATCTGCTTGTTCATGCTATATTGACCCATCGGCAGTGCCATGTTTGGGGTCCGCTGAAAGACGGTCAAATGGGCTACCTACTTGCTCTCTCAGGGCGCTTGTACTCGGTGCGGGCTCGGATGCGGCGCACCTGCGGTCCGAGTTCCTGGATTACTTGCACGCCGCTTGCACCGGTACCAATGACCCCAACTCGCTTTCCGACCATCTCGATCCCTTTTTTTGGCCATCGGCTTGTATGACAGCATGGCCCCTTGAACGTCTCGCGCCCTTTGATGTTGGGTACGTAGGGCTTGGTCGCGAAACCCTGGGTGACCCTATCATTGGCCATATCTGACAAACGACATTCGGCACTCTCACCGTGCAGAGGATCAGATGGCGTGCCATGGCCTTGTACAGGCCCTCCTTCCCCGCTGCGGTGACATGCCAGAGATGCAACCGATCATCCCAATGGGCTTGCTTCACCACGGTGTCAAATCGACAATGAGGTCGTAGGTCCATCTTGTCCCCCACGTATCTGAAATATCTAAGAGGCACAGCAGGTCAATCACAGTTACCCTCACGAGGCGCGATGCACGTACGCTTGCAACTCCTTCCATCCTGGGAACTTTTCTGACCATGTCCACTCTTTCCACAGCTCCGGGAGTGATAGCTCGTAGATTGGAATGGGACTGTCCACCCGTGCACCAGGGTATGTGTTCCAGTGCCATGTCCCACCTAAATCCGAGCCTGCCTCGATTACGATGCAGCGCAACCCGAGTTGGCGCAACCGAATGAGCTGATGAATGCCACTAAAGCCAGCGCCTATGATAATAGCGTCATACTGCTCTTCCTGCGCCATCGTCAGATGTCAAAGCGTAGGCGCGGTGTACTCGGTACGTCGTCTGGATTGTCTTCAGGTTGGGAAAGCGATAGATCGCCCTCCTGCCTTCGCTCATACAAGGCATATTTATATATGTCCATTGTGTCTCCGCACGGTGACACTTGTAGCGGATTATCCATACTGAAAACCCGCCTTTCCTGCCTTTGGAAGCCGCTCTAAGTGTTTCATCCTCTGCTTCTCGTCGGATCGCAAACTAACTCCGTTGCGGGTAACTGTTATTGACTGGAGAGCCTCATTTCGACGCCCTCAGACTACCTTTTTACCTGCTGAGCTAGAGGATGCTCAAGGGTACCATGTACTTGATGTGCGTCTGTAGATCATGCTGATTGGCACAGATATTCCGCGTGATCAACGTGCCTGTGCGTGTTTTGTGGCGATCTACACGTGATATGCAGTAAGTATACCAGATGGTGGCAGGGGTCCTGGCGAAGTGGCTGGAGGCCCAGTCGTAGCAGTTAATGGCGCCACCCCGCGCCACTCCGAGCCACCCGCACCTCAGTTCAACTTCCCATCAATCATATGGGTGGGGATACGTGCCAGTGGGGATACTACGGTCTCGTATTTGCCGACATGACACGCTCGCCCTGCGCCCATGTGCCCGCGAAGGTGCGCGGGACCGAGGAAAATATATGATTATTACCCAAGCTTGCTTCCTTGTTTCTCCGCGGCTCCAACTCGATCGAGGGGTCGGGTTGAAGGACACTCGTACGGTTATATGTTTCAGGGAATCGGGAACCGTTGAAACGCGTCCGACTGGTGTGAGGTGGTATTCCTCCGACGAAAGAACATTATCAACGTCGCGAGTCGAGGGACTCTTGCACTAAATCCCCGTATCACTGGTAAGTTATAAGGGCGTCGGTTCCATAGTCGCACTGTCGTCACGGGCAGTTTTCCTGTAAATCATCCAAGGAGGTAGTTATTATCCATACATGGGACACTTGTGCTCACAACCAGCAAGTTGGGCTTGGCTTGCCCTCCAGGTCGTGATTATTTCGTTTGTTGCCATCGGAATACTTGTACGGCACTGAAAGTATTG
>JBBPNQ010000639.1:0-13518 GCA_038090975.1 Boletellus pseudochrysenteroides
TTCTAGAATGTTTCTATCTATGGTCACTTTCAGTACATAGATACAAACAATACTTTATGTATATAAGATGATCAGTTTAGTGATCATCTAATCTAACGAGTTATCTCTCTATTCGTTCACACCTGAGCCTCTCAGAGATCTACCATCTATTCACTTGGTCTTACCAGAACTTGTTCATCATCCAGGTGAGTATTCCCACCTGAGGTTTATTCCTTTGTCCCTTCGCATTCAGGTTATCTCCCGAAAAGACGAAGGCAATGCATAATGCTGTACCAGGCAGCAGAGATGAAAGGCATATGGCTATGGCTGTGGCATAGCCATGACATGAGGCGAGCATGTGGTATTCATGAGGTATGACATCACTATGATGTCATGGTCTAGATCAGATCACGAGAGGGAGTCTAGGCGAGTGTCATGTGATGTGTCACGTGATGTGTGAGCGAGTGAGGATCGAGTATGGCTTTAGAGCCTAGTAGTGCCAGTACGAGTGTCAGATAAATCAGGATAAACCCAGGGAAATTCCGGGTAGTGTCTAGCACTGTTGTCCTCTGTTTAGACCTGTTTGTTCGTGACTGTAACAGTGCTCCAGCAAGCACAGGTTCAGTACACACCAGCGAGAATGTGGGTCAGACACATTGGGAAAGCCGCCTTCAGAGCATGCTGGCACCAACTAGTAGTGACAATATAGTAATGATTGGTACTACTTCGTCCCTGGAACAAACACAAGAGATACACAAAATAAAATCAATGCAGAACTCTTGATGGACCTACAATCTGTTGCTGTGTTTGTGCTTCTACTTGAAAATCCACTTATGAACGACTAGAAACTAAGTAGAATATGAATGGACTTACTAGTATCTGCCAGTGACTCCCCAGCTACAGTATGCACAATGGCTAAATGCTTTGCAAGAGTCTGTGCTTTTGTGGCACCCACAGGAATGACTAAGAGGAAATACAAGCGCCATGTGAGAAAACAAGCTCTGTCCTGGATGGCAGTGCTGTCATAGGTGGAGTAGATGATTTCAATCACTGTGCATGCAAAAGCATAACAGGATGTTTTCAACAATGAATAGTTTGGGAGGCACTGATGAATGTCATAGATGAGCTTTGAGACATCTATGAGGGATGGTGCACTTTCAGCTGCCCAAGTGAGATGGTTGAGATGCTAGAAGGCGAGAGTGGCAGGTTGGTTGCTGAGAATGGATATGGTGTCATCTGCACTGCCAAAAATGCCTAGATGGGCAAGTAGGGTGTCTCCTTGGATGGTGTAGGATACCTTGATGACTGCAGGTGCCTCAGAAGGGCATGGGTGATTTGGATGGGGTTGGGCATGAAGTGTGATGAACTTGTGCTGACAATCTGGCCATGGACATCATTCCTTGTAGTGAGAAGCTTTAGTGGCAACATAATGTGGGCCATGCTGAGCAAGAAGCCTTTGCCAGTCAATAGGGGACCACCTGGTTTGGGTATCAGTGAGGATGGTCTCCATAGGAGATTTGACAGCTTGGATTTTTTCAGATAGGAAGGGGGGAAGGTAGATGGAAATGTAGCAATCCATGGCAGGCTCTTTTGTTGTTTGGTCAATGGTGTCTTGGTTGGAATCACAACTGTCCAGACACATTTAAATTTGCACCAGTTTGGATGTGTGGCAATGATAAGCCACACAAGGCTGAAGTCCACATAAAATACAGACATACCCTTAGGCATTGAGATATTGGTTGAGATCATGTCCCCTGTATTCATGACACAGTTTACAGTATTAAGTGCTATTTTGAGCTCAATCCCACCCCTCAAAAGTACAACCAGCCTCCTATTCAATGGATCATCTGGTCATAGCAGCTCTGGACACTCATCACCAGACACTCAGGCACCTTATCATTCTTGTACACTCTGCTCACTCAGATGGAGGCAGAGTCACAGATGAGGACATTGCAAGCGTCAGCATCAATACCTCTTGACCCCAGTGAACGTCGTCAGTTCTGTAACGCAACGCAACGCGCACACTGGCATTGAGCATGGCTGCTACTCTGCCCATCAATGTGTCATTACATCGTGCCCCGTGAGACGGCAACCCATGATCCTGACCCTCGTTCATACAATTGTGCTCGTTCAGGTCCAGCCAGGTAAGTATAGGCGTGGACCTGATGAGTCATCTGATATCGTTGAGGTAGTTCCACACAGCCAGTTCCACGCGTCTCAGCGAGCTTTCGCATTGTTTGAGGCTGGCAAGGAAAGGCCTGTCCCAGTCGGAGCTGGCTGCAGGGGCAAATAAATTATCAGTGGCCTGGAGGTGTTGGCCTTGTCCGTACCGGTAGCGTTTTCGTGGAACCAAGCACATGTCCGGCAGCCTACAACGCAACGCTTTTCAATTCGGGTAACTGAGAAGGAATATGAGCGGGTTGAACGTGAGTAGACTCACCTCATGAGCAGATTTAAAATTGGCTGGTTTGGACTTTAGTCCTGTCGGGGTATATGGCAAAATACAAGGTCGTCACTGATGGTGACTCGAGAGAGCGTCTGACATCTCATCAATGTCGCCCAGAGTTTGTCTATAGGCATCGTCAGTGATTGCAGGACCATTGAAATAACTGAAATCATCTTGGTTAGCGCAGAGACCAAAAGTTTCTCGTGTTTCGAGCGCAGCGCGAGCTTGTCATCCGAGGACTCCAAATCGGTATCTGTCTTCATGACACCTGCGGGAAGAGCGAGGAGTGCCCGCAAATGATCTCGATCGTGCGAACATGGCGAGCGGTGCGCGGTTGACGACCAAGTGATTCCAGAGGCTAACAAAGCTGGCTTTTGCGCGATAGCCGTAATGCCTTGAAAAAATCATGACGAAATGAGAGAGCGAGGGCGGGGAGGTCGCTCGTCGAATCACGACGTGAAACACGATGATAACTGGAGCATCTGTGGATTGGCGTGTAAGAGTTCTGCGGGACGGAGAAAGCCTGACGAAGGGTGATCCCGGCATCACGTGATGACGAACTGACACGCGCTTCGCGCTGTCTCTGATCACCATGGACGACTACGACGCGTACTTGTACTCTATCGACGGTGACCTAGAGCTCGGTGAAGAAGAAGGCGAAAGCGACAATGACGTACTGGATAACATTGACGACGAGCAAGTGCATACAGACGCTGCTGTCGTACTTGTCCCAGCATCGAGTTCTCCGACGCGTGAAAGGGAGAGTAGTGACCAGAAGCATCCAGAGCCGAGTCCGACGGTGCCCACTGACTTGATGACAAAGTGTAATAGGTCCGTTCATGTATCCCACTCTCGCCGCTCGCGCCTCAACCATATACGTTAGAGTGTTGACGGAAAGTGCGTGTCATACATCGAGCATGTTTTGAGCACCGCACCAATCAAGTTAGAGTTCGGCTTTTCGGATTACAGAGGGAAACAGAAGGGGGTCATTCAGGCTGCCATTTCTGGTAGGCAAGATCTGCATGTCTGATGGTTGGACCTGGATAAATGCGCAGCTTAGGTGCAGACGTTCTTGTCCTCGCCCCGACGGGTATGGGAAAGGTCGGTTTCAGCTAAACTTCGATCGAGCTCTCATTTATACCTGGAATTGACAGAGTCTCTGCTTCCAAGTCCCGGCGATCGCAGAGGACGTGGGTCATTCCACTGTGTTTTGATGTCACTGACAAACGGTCGTACACCAGCGTGGTGTCTCAATTATTGTTTCCCCACTCCTTGGTGAGAGTCATGATATCCGCGTTTTCTGGATTAACTCGCGTCTTGAGTAGCTCTTATGAAGAATCGTGATTGCTTTTCACTCGCCGTGTTGCTTTCTATTAACGTTGCTGCAGAGGTCACCAATCTTCGAAGTAAAGGCATATCGGCGGCCTCACTGACGTCTGAAACAACCAAAGGAGAGAAAAGTGAGGTACCTCTATTCTTGTTCGTCATGTGGCAAAGCAGATCAGATCCGTTAGGTTCTCAGGGACCTATCATCAAAGAAACCGAAGAATCGACTATTTTACAGTTGGTGCCTTTGTTGGCCTGGACGGTGTTACCCTTGATATGTCCCTCTCTTAGCGACCCCCGAAAAGCTTTGTACGCAAGGCATCTTGCGTACGCTTGCCACCGTTTATAGCAATGGTCTATTGAGTAGACTTGTGATTGATGAGGTGTGCCTCTTACCGGAGCTTGGGTGTACTGATGTGGACGTTCTTCTAGGCACATTGTATCTCAGTGAGCTTGATTTCTGCACATCTTGTCTCTCTCATTTATCGATGAATAGGAATGGGGCCATGACTTCAGACAAGAGTATCGTAGGCTCGGTTTTTTCCGCGAGCGTTTTCCAGGTGTCCCGATCATGGCTTTAACAGCAACTGCCACTCAAAAGTGATAGCCAGATTATTGAGCTATCTTTCGCATACTTACCTTTTGTAGTGTTCAGCGAGATATCATTCGCAGTCTCAAGATGACAGAAGATAAACTGTTTACGGCTGTACATCCATTTAATCGACCAAACCTATTCTACGAGGTGCGTGGATCCATTTTATCCTTCCTCCTAGCTGACGGCAGTTGCGTTCATCAGTTGCGATACAAGTCGGCGCCGGAGTGCTCCTCTCTGATGCAAGATATCATGGAGTTCATTGAGGCCTTGCATCGACGTCGTGGCCGCCCATCCTCGGGCATCATCTACTGTCGGAAACGGGAGATGTGCGATGAGCTCTCGAATTACCTTCGTGGGAAGGGATTAAATGCTCGGCCATATCACCGTGGGATCAAGTGAGTAGACAGACATTGTGGATGCCGATGTTGGTAATGACGTCGGCGGTGGAAAACAGCTCGAAAACGTTGAGCAAGACACTTCAGGAATGGGTGATTGGTGGGACTGGCGAGGGTGGTGTCGATGTAGTGAGTTATCGCTGCCGAGCACTATGCCCATCGAGTGGCTCATATGTCATCATAAGGTTTGCGCAACGATCGCTTTCGGAATGGGGATTGACAAGAGCGACGTTCGGTACGTGTCTCGATTCCCTTTGTCTTCAGTGGACATGCACTGATTGGCTTAGATATATTATCCACTATGATCTTCCGAAGAGTATGGAAGGTGAATGAATGTACTACGGGTGATGGTAGTCGATGTCTAACAGGTCTCAGGGTACTACCAAGAAACAGGTTGGCCATCCTCGGGAGTCGTTTTCTAGCTAACCCGCTCTGATAGGTCGAGCAGGTCGAGATGGATTGGTGAGTTCCATCGTCTTCCCTTTTACGCTTGCCTGACTGCTTACCGTTAGCCCTCTCGCTGTATACTGTACTACTGTGAGACATGACGATCCTCAGATTGCTATCTGCTTATACCGATATTAGCACGCGAGGATGCCCTTCGCCTTCGAAAATTGGTGTCCACCACTCACGCCAGAAGACAAGATGCGGCCTCATCGAAGAACGGATCTGAGCCCAGTCAAAGGTCGATCGACAGTCTAGGAGCGGTGCGTCTACCCACACACTACGCTTGGTTTAGTCATTCACCCCAAGCCACCCCCGTTTCTCCATAGTTGATCAATTTTGCAGAAAACGTCACGACGTGTCGACATGTTGTACGCGCTGCATTGCCTTTGCTTGCGGTATGAATTGCGTGTTAATGCCGTCTCAAGTGTATATGTAGGTACTTTGGCGAGATCATCGATACGACGGACGATGATGTCATGGAGAGTGTCTGTGACAAGATGTGCGACGTGCGTCCCTTCACATCGGCTCCCGCTCCCTCTCTGGTTTGACGACAGCGCATTCTGTGCGTGATGCGTTCGCACAGGTATGCAAATTTCCGGACAAGACACGACAACGGAAGACAAACCTCTCCGATGAAGACTATGCCACAGCAGTCATCTCGAGGTCGGCTTGGAATGCTGGGTACGAGGACGACGAGGGGTCTGAGGCGCGGAAACCTCAGCAGCCACAAGACGCACCAGTGTCGGTAGGGGCGCACGCGAAGCAGCCCGACCCAGGACAAACGACTCTGTTTGACTGTCTCGCCTCGATCCCGGTGCAGGGATTTAAACGACCCAATGCAGATGGTTGCGATAAGTTGGTGTTGCCCAAGTCGAAAAGGCCCAAGGCGGAGCACAACAGGGGTGAACAGGCCACGATGGGCACCAGGGCGATCAACGGTTCCAGTACGAGCACAAACACTGGGGCTCGTTTGAGCATGCCGCCCCCGCTCAGTATGTCTATTGCTTGCCCTAACCCCTATCTCCGTCGTCACGACTCACTAAACATTGATCAATCTGATCAGTCACACGGCCGCATAGTTCAGCAAATAGTTTGAGGAAGCCATTCAAGACGCCATTCAAGACACCGTTCAAAGTGTCTAGCGAGTGTCTTGATTCTGTCGTAAAAGCAAACGATAACGGTTCCATCGAGGATTGGAAACGAGTTGTCTCCTCTGCGCCAGTCCAGAATGTGCCGACTTGTGAAGAGCAAGGTGAGGACGATGTGGAGATTGTCGAGGTGAGGATCAAGCAAGAACCTGCCCCGTCCAACGATACAGCAGATGACCAACGTAAGTCAACCCAACCTTGATTGTCTACTGTTCACCTCTTCGTCTCCCGACAGTGGACATCCCCGAGGTGGAGATGGAATTGGAAGCGGGCTTTTCGCATAAAGTCCCAGTAGGTGCTCCCACTTGCGTGGTGCTCTACTCACGCACTTGTGCTAGCTTGAAACGCGAATGCGTGCGTTTGACGCGCTTCGCAAGTCCCTCCATCGGATCTTTCCCCTTGATGTGGCTTCCGCTGGTAATACCGCCTGGGGTATCCTCGCGCGTGCTCCGACGAGTGTGCAAGACAGGTACGTCGCACGACCCGGGGAAGGGGTCGACGCTGACACGGACGCGCGCTTCAGGATACTTGTGCTCGCTGACGCTGCCAAGCGACTCGAGCACGGGATTCATATCATGTGTGCGACGCCGTCTGGGTACGAGGTGCGCATTGGGCGGAAGCGGCGCACGATCGCGTCGCTTGGTGTCGACATGGGAAAGGGAACGGGTGTTGGAAGCAGGGAGGACGATGACGATGTAGGGGAGCTCATGGAGGCGTTGAGAGGCGCTGTTGAATGGTGGCATAAAATGCATGCGGGACGCGTACATTGATCGTGTATTCGATTCGCGAATGGTTGGAGGGTCAATTCGTAGATAAACAACATGGAAGGAAGGAAAACATGGACGTAACCGAAAACAATGGGTATAACACAACCAAGGTGCATGAGATAACGCCGACATTGTAGTGGGATCATACCCCAACGCCAACGCGGTGGCGGCGAGTCCCCGCCCCCGTCAGGCTCGTCCCCGACCCTGCGCCCCCACCCCCACTGCTCAGAGCACGCGCCCGTTTGAGCGCGGCCAACTCCGTCAACAACCGCGCACGTTCCGTCAGCAGCGTACTCGTCACCGCCGTCGATCCAGGCGATGCGCTCTCTCTTTTCTTCGTCGTCATCATCGACGGTGGTAACGGTGTGGGCACAGCCGCACCCGAACGGGTCCCCGTCGTACTCGAGCTCGCGCTGGATTTTATCGCCGTGCCGGCACTCGTACCCGGTGTGCCGCCCACAGGGCTTCGCAGGCCGCCGGGGGCCGAAAAGGACGGTGGGGAGGGCGTATAGGACGGCGACCGCGCGCGGTGAGGTGCACGCGTGCGCCCACTCGCACTCGCGCCCGTGCTCGTCTGGGGCAGGGGTGGGGCCTGTGGTCGACGTGACGCGCGTGGTCTCGGTTTCGCAGGCGTACTCGTGTTGTTGAGCATCGAGAACGAGACGTCGAACGGGGGGTCGGAGTGTGTGGGGGGCGAGGGCGGACTCGGGGGACTGGGGGGACGGAAGGGGATCGGCGGTGTGCGTACGGGGAGGTGTAGCTGTTTGGAGGTGGAGGTGGGTGGAGGTGGCGATGGCGACGGCGACGGCGATGGGGATGGGGATGGGGGCGGCGAGACACGACGTGGCGTGCGTGACGTGGATATAGTTGGTCCCAGACGTGGGCGTGGCGGCACCGCTGTGTTTGAGCGAGATATCGAGTTGGGGCGCTCGCCGGTGCGTACGTGTGATTTTAATGGGGGAGGTGGTGGGCCCGAGCCGGAACCTGCGCTTGGATGGAGCGCGTGCGACCGAGCGCGAACGCGGGATGCGGCAAATTCGCTCAGTTCGGTGGCGGCGTCTACGGGATCGATCCATCCAGTGACACGGACGCGTCGGGGGGTCGGGGTTAGGGGTTCATAGGGATCGTCGTTGTACCGCCTGTCTTGGTCGTCCTCGTCGTCGTCCTCGGAAACGTGGTCATCAAGGGACGCCAGTGCATGGACGTACGAGGGGTCCTCTATTTCGTGTATGCAGCGCGGACGGAACGTGGGCGGTTGATCGTCGTCGTCTGCTGCGTCCCGCATCATCTGAAGGGGATCATACATCTGGATGGTGTGCTGCGAGGCCTCTTCGAATTCGTCTGGGTCATCGTGTACGTTGGATATGCTCGTACGGGAGGAGACGCTTCGGGCGCGGATGGAGAGGTCTGTGCCGGTCGTGGCGGATGCGGAGAGGGAATGATCGGGGGAGTGGACAAGGGGATGACGCGGGACATCTGTAATGTGTGAGAACGCAGAAATGTCAGGCTCTGTGTCTGGGATGGACGGGGACGGTGATGGGGGTCGAGGTGACCGGGTCTGTGGAGCAGGGGAGGGACGGAGAAGGAGGGATGTGGAAAAGTCGGCAGAATCGCCCTCGTCGCCGTAGGAGTGGTGATTCGAGTACAACGAGCGTGAATGAGAGGGGCGATGGGAGGACCTGGTGCGGGGCAAGATGCCCTTTCGACGGGCAAGCCAGCAGAGGAGCTCACCGATAAAGATGGTCTCTTCCCAACCGCCATCGGCGAGCCGTTCAGGGTCGACCTCGCCCAGACCTATTTCGTCGGCCCAGCCGTCGACACTGACACCGCCTGCGCCGGCGAGGGCAGAATCGTCAAGGTTGGAAGCGGCGATGGACTCGGCACCGCCCCGAAGGATGTCGCACTCGAGGACACCGAGGAGGACGAGCATTGCGCGTGATTTTGCATCTCTGGTGCGGGACTGGCGGACAGAGGGTGGTATGGGGAGACGCGCGCTGATGAGGGACTCAAAGACGGCGAGAAGAAGGGAGGGGGTGAGGTCGGTTGGGTCGTCGAGGGTGAAGGGAAGGGCGAGTGCGCCGAGGAGGGCGTTGAGGGACGGGAGGAACGTCGGGAGGAGGGGACGTGGGGAGAGCGTGGACATTGTGCGACGCGACGAGCAAGAGCGTCTCGTCGTCGTCGTCGTCGTCGCCGATGAGGATGGCAAGTGGCTGTGCACAGTATATTACGCGAATGGGATTGGTCGCTGGCCGACTTGGAGGTCGACGACGATGGCGACGTTCGAGTACGTCGACATCCCGCCCGACGCCATTCGGCTCAGGGCGTCCACGCTGGAGCCTGCCGCGAAAATCTTCACGTCGCTGCCCGACTCAGCCCCGCCGCCCCGCCCGCCCTCCGAGCTCCTCTCCCCTGCCAAAACCGCCCTCGCGCTCGTCCCCCAGATGCTCCTCTCCGCCTCCATCCCGCCCTCCCCCGCAACCGGCATCGTCGCATCCGCCATCGCGACCCCACACCCGCGCGGACAGTCCCATGCCCTCCTCAGCACACGAGACCCCCTCTCCGTCCCGATCGTAACCGCCAACTTTCGTCGCTTCGTATCCAAAGTCGGTCCCGTCTTTTGGCTCCAAGACCGCGTCGAGGAAATCGTCCTCTGGAAAAAAGGCTGGAAGCGCACGACCGTCTGGCTTGCTGCCTATGCCTTCTTTTGTCCGTCCCTCTTCCATGTCGTTGCATCCGTATTCAACGCGTCTAGGTTACTTTCCGAGAATGGCGCTGTTGATCCCTCACATCACGTTGCTCGGTGTCTTGCTTTACTGTTACCCTGATCCAGGTGCTCCCCCAGTCCAGATCAACGTTGGCGAAGGCACCGCCGACTGGCAGGCGAACATGCAGGCTATCCAAAATCTCATGGGCGCCTTGTGAGTACGATCCATCCCATGTACCCTCACCTCATCACATCGACTCCAGTTCGGACGCGCACGATGCCATCGTGCCCCTCCTTCCTTTGCTCCTCCCACCTCAGACATCACCCCCATCCCCGCCAAAGGCCCACTCCAAGTTCTCCTCTGCCGTTCCGTCGCACGAACCCCCTTCGTATTCCATTTCGAATCCTTTCCTACGTACATCCGATGCCCCAACCCCCCCTACACAGCCAGCCACCCAACCCCACCACCCCCTGCTGATTGCCGCCCTCGTCTCGTTCCTCATCCTCTTCCTGCTCCTCATGACCGACCTCCTCCCCCTCCGTCTACTCTTCTTCCTTGCCGGCGCAGGCAGTGTTGTGGCTCTTCATCCCCGCATCAGAGGCCCACTGTCTAGTGTCGTCCTACCGGCACTATCTGGCTCCGGACCTGGCCTCTCGTTCCAACTCTCCATCACCCTCCCTTCCTTCCATCGCCTCCTCTCTCTTTTTCCCATCTCCCTCCTTCGCGTCCGTCAACCCTCCCGACCCCTATCTCCACCCCCGCACACGCATACATTCGCATTCACACTCGCCCCTCGCGATGTCTACCTCTTCTTCCGCCGTCTCACCGATGATGACAAGCTCGAAGACACCGTCTGGCGTGCACCACGCGCCGACGTTGAACTCTGGGAGAACGAACGGTGGGTCCAGGATACCGCCGAAGGGAAACGACGAAAATCTATGATAATGCTTGTACGGGAGGGAAGGGAAGGTGATGAGGAGGGTCCGGAAGACGATGGGGCATCGACGACGTCCACTGCGACAACAGGAACCGTGACAGGGCTCACAGATGGGGGGAAAGGGGCAGGAGGAACATGGTCCAAGGCAAATTTGAAGCCGGATGAACGGGTGGGGTGGACGAGGGGGAGGGATGGGTGGTGTGGTGTCGGTGGTGAAGTGAGGTGCGTATTTGCGTTTGTCGTAGAATGTCGCCATTCTTCATACGCCTTCTTCATGTGCGACGCTCACGCTGTCTTTTGCACAGCAGCAACTTGACGTTTTCGCTCTCCCCTGGCTGGGCGTTCGTCGAGACGGAAGGTTGGCGACCCGATCTGAGTGCTTCGTGGGCTGTTGACGATGGCGTGCCTTCCTGCACGGCGAGTGTATGCGTGGGTGCGGATGAAGGTATGCAACCCTTTTCTTATGACGGTGGTACTTCCAACGCTTGATGCATCTTTTTTTGCCATCGTCGCCCCTCCCACTCTCGTTTCCGACAAGATGGTTGGACGTACACGACTGACACATGGACATATCCGCGACCGGACGGACGAGCAAGCGATGGATGGGTGACGCGTCGACGACGCTGGGTGAGGCGCGTGTATTTTATGGGTAGAGAGCAGTGAGGTGGTTGCTTTTGGCGTATGCATGGGTACTTGTTTAAAAGCGTGCATTGCATTCATATTGTCTCGCACTAATTTTAATTGGTAAATTGGTAACATAGGGTGTCAATAGATGATCCCATATTAAATACTGATGCTCGACAGGAAAGCCTGGCGGGACTCTGTTACTACGATGGTGCGCAAGGTGAGACCTAAGCGCGACAGTGCACACATGCCCGATAATGATCTAGAGGCGTGTGGTGTACGTATACACGTTGACCGTCCGAAACACGATGCACTTGTTCGCAAAAAAAGCCTGATCGCAGGCATTGAACACTCGTCTCCCCCTGCGAGATGACGAAACTCGCTGAAAAGCAAGTCCGTATCTACGAGCCGTCTTTCACAGGCTCGCCCACAGTCCTCACGATCGCGAGGCGTCATGTGTGCAGCGTTTCTGGCCGGGTTGTCCGGGTTGCCGGACGAGGTCATTGGCCTTGCGTTGGACGTCGGCGTGTGACGAGCTATGGGTGATGGAAAAACAAAACAAGGATGCTGCACAGACCTCATGCCGCACATGAAGAGAGCCAACGGGTCTAATTTTGCTGCTCAAGGCGCGTCTGTCACGGTCGACAAAGCGGTTTGCGATGAGTACGTCATCCTAGGAGGGTGAAGGATGGATGCTGGGAGATTCCACAAAGGGAATTATATCGTCTGAGGTCTCCGCCGAGGTCGTAGTGTGCCGAGATGGCGACAGAGTCAACAAGAGCTGGATGGTGAATTGTGCTCGTATGCTGAGAACGAGACAGACGCGCCATGCAAGGCGGTCATGAAACGCATCACGGCTTGCCTAGGATGGTGGTGGTGGTTGTATAATAATGGGCCATTTCGAGAGCGCCGGTCTGGGGTGGACAGGTCGAGACGGTGGATGTTGCCGTCCGGCTTGTCGCTGACCCAGGCGAGGGACTGGTGGTCGCCGGCCGCGGTTACCGGCCCATCGGGGAGAGAGGAGGCGGCCGGTCCGG
Organism: Boletellus pseudochrysenteroides; assembly: GCA_038090975.1. Lineage (NCBI taxonomy): Eukaryota > Fungi > Basidiomycota > Agaricomycetes > Boletales > Boletaceae > Boletellus > Boletellus pseudochrysenteroides. Next base: position 12,407 of record JBBPNQ010000639.1, read on the forward strand.
TGAAAACGTGACCGTGTGGCCGCTCAGCTGTGGCCACATCCGGTCGCGATTTTCGTCGCGTCCGGTGGGATGCCCACCCGTGGACGCCGCTGCCGCGCCGTCGGTGGGCCCGTCGAACTCGGTCACTTTTTCGTCACTCGCTGACGGACACGTTGTCGTCGTCGTCATTTGGCCGTTCGTTCCACCGTAATATGCGAAAACCGCAGTCCCCCCGGCATCCATCGGCACCCCGACCGCATTCCCACCCTGCCGTCGGCTCTTCCCGGCGTGCTGCCCATCCACAAGGCACGCGCACATCGTACTTTGACCGTCCACGTCGATCAGCTTCATACCCTCAGTGGTGGAGGAAGCATCGTTTTTAATCGCTGCTCGGGTCCCCGTTAGTACTGCACGTCCGGTCAACCCAGTCGTGCTTACCTCTGACTCCCGTTGCTTCCACTTGCGGATCGTCACGCAAAAAAGGTCGATTCCCACTTCGAGTCAAGGCTTATCTCGTCGTCAGCATCGCCCCGAGTCCCATTGTCCTACATACACACCATTGTTTGACCGCAGGTGTGCTTTGGAAAGCATCCTCGGCGGGCTGGCTAGGTATCAGAGGAGTGGGAAGAAGAATGCGTGGTTATCCCCCGGGCATGCACGGGTCTCTTTATCGGAACGCATCGCGATCGGCACGTTTCCATGAGTGCTGCTTCTGACATCGGTTCTGGACGGTCCGTGTCCTTCTATACACTCTCCGATCGGGCACCGTAGGAAGACTGGCACAAGGACTCATCATTCTCAGTTCTCGACATGCACTGTCATGTAGGTACAAAAGGTGGGCCATAGAGATTGGGTCGCCGATGGGCGTACGATGGGCGGGTTCTGAAGCTTTCCAGGTACCAACTGCCACAGCACCATGCGTCTCTGCCACACAGGATTTGGGCCACTCGACTCCGGCCCGGACTCTCCAGGTGGCAGGATGAGACTCTAGGGAGCGCGAAGCAAGAACCTGGAAGCGAGTTAGCGCTGCCTTAACCGCCACTCTTCCAGCATTTGGGTGTCCGATTACTCACCAGACAGAGGGGTGGGCAATAGGGGTGACCACGTTAGGTATGCTTTAGCGAGCCGGGCGG
>JBBPNQ010000640.1:0-13501 GCA_038090975.1 Boletellus pseudochrysenteroides
AGAGTGTGTCACCCAAGCCGTAATTGACTCGACTAACGGCACTTCGACATCGACTCAGACTACGGGTTCGAGCCCGCTCAGTCCGGGTGTCATCGCAGGTCTTGCGATCGTAGGTGGGCTGATCGGGATCGGAATTGCGGGCCTCGTATGGGGATGGATCCTCCAGAGAGCTGCCCGGAAGCGTCCGTTTGATGGTGGGCACAATGGTGGGGTCGATGTTCGATGGACAAATGTCTCATATTTCGTTCGATCCTCTGGAGGCGAAAAAACCATCTTGGATTCCATCAATGGTAACGTTGCTGCTGGAGAGCTTATGGCAGTCCTAGGCCCTAGTGGCGCTGGAAAGACGACGTTGGTAGAACTGATCGCGGGGAAGGCGAAATCTGGACTCTTCACCGGCTCGATCACATTCCCATCACTGGCGAACGGACGGCGACCGCGAGTGGCGTTCGTTCCTCAAACAGACATTCTACCCACCGTTCTGACGGTACGAGAAGCCCTCACTTTTGCAGCATCTCTACGATTACCCGAGTCTTTGTCTTCCGAGAGAAAGGCCGCACTGGTATCAACAATCATTTCGAGACTCGGTTTGGATGATGTTGCAGAGACCAGGATTGGCGCCACAGACGGGACTGGTCGTGGGATCAGCGGAGGGGAAGCGCGGAGAGTCAGCATTGGTCTCGAACTGGTCGGATGTCCAGACATCTTGGTGTGCGACGAACCCACGAGTGGCCTGGATTCCGTGAGTGCGCGGCGCGTCGTCAATGTCCTCAAGGAGGTCGCGCGGGGTGGTGGCGGACTGTTTGGTGCGGTGGAGGAAAGCAGTCAGGGTGTTGCAGTCATTTGTAGTGTGCACCAACCAAGGTGAGAAATTCGTATCTAACGATAGCTGTCTCCACTCTGAGGTTGCTTTCTCAGCTCGCGTCTTTATCACACCTTTGACTCGGTTCTACTTCTCGCGCGCGGACGAGCCCTGTATTCTGGACCAGGTGGTTTGGTTCCGGCGAGACATTTCAAGACTGTTCGTGACGCGGACTTGGAGAGAACAGGTGAATCGGAAGTACCTCCTTATGAGGAGGGGTACAACGTCGCGGACTATCTTCTCGAGATTGCGAGCGCTCCACCAGCTGGCCTGATCTCATCTCCAACGGTCGTAAAGACGTCGGCTGACGAAAAGTACGCAAACAAAGTAAAACGCAATTCTGATGGAGACGCCAGTGGCGGCGACGTGGAAGCTCTGATCACGCGCAACCCGGGAATCACTGGGCAATTTGCGGCGACGTTCCTCACGCAGTTCGAAGTGTTGTGTGGCCGTGAATGGAAGTTGTTGCGACGGTGTGTTGTTGTCTCTGATATCTGAATGTCTTATAAAATGATTTAGGGACAAATCGCTCTTTTTGACGCATTTAATTATTTCTGCCATTTTGGGAGCGTTCTGTGGTGCGTTGACTGAGAGTATCCTGCGCTTCGTGGTGCTGAGATTGTTGTATCAGGTGGACTGTACTTCCATACCGGAGTGACTATTGCTGGGTTCCAGTCCCGTGTTGGGTGTCTGTTCTTTTTGGTGTGTTATTCACCCGGCCTTACCCGCGGCGGTGTCCTGATCTACAGAGTAGGGTTCACTGATCGCTTTCTCATCTTTGAGTGCCTTGTACAACATTGTTGAAGTACGACCACTCTTTGTTCGCGAGCGATCCAACTCGTACTACAGGTTTGCCCCACCATCATACTCTTCGTCGGTAAAAGCTAAGCACCTGTTCATCAGTCCAACTGCTTGGCTTTTGTCTCGTTTCTTCTTTGATGTCATCCCGCTCCGCATTCTTCCGACGATCGTTGTGTCCACAATGTCTGTTTGTTCGACCTGTCGAGCCGTACGCTGAGTACTCACATATTTCTTCTCAGGACTTACTGGATGGCCGGGCTCGCTCACGATGCAGCTCACTTTTTCAAATTCTTATTCATCCTGGTCCTATACACGCTTGTCATGACCCTTTTCGTGCGTGTCCTTGTTCTGGGCATACATTTATTCTCTCACTTATCAACTCGTAGAACTTCCTCCTTGCGACGCTCTTCCACAACGGGGGTATTGCGATCCTCATCTCCGCTTTGACGGCGTTATACCAGATGACCTATGCAGGTTTCTTTGTCCACTTGACGTCCATTCCGCCGGTATTACGATGGCTACAATGGCTGTGTCCTCTCAAGGTAAGCTCTTGTCCCCGTGTCACAAACAACACGCACTTAGTCAAGCCCCATCAACCAATCAGTATGCCCTCGAGGCGCTCTCCGTCAATGAGGTCGGCTCGGGGCTCATGATTGTCGACGAGCTGCAAGGCGTCCCGATCGATATCTCCGCGGCGCTGATCATGGAGCTGGTACGTGTTTCTCGCTCAGCCGTGGCGTTTTTAGTGTTCTGTTCGTGATGGACTCACCTTACCGATTACCAGCTCTTTGGGTTCGACCCCAGCAGTTACTACAGGGACGTGTTGGTGCTGTTCGCGTTCATTGCTGGGTTTGGGGTCTTCTTGATTGGGGTGGTGTGGTACAAGCTCAAGGAGAAGCGGTGAAAAGAAGAAGAAAAAAAGGGAAGAGGGGGCGAACTGCGAGTCTGCATACAAGACTTGTGGGATGTGAACCTATAACCTTTTTTTTCTTTTTTTGGATTCAGATACCCGAGTTTTCGTTGTCCATGCATACACCTTCGTTTGTCTTGATGTTTTGCGTATTCTTGGAATTGTATCGTACGTGTCTGGTGCTAATGTAGGCCACTGATGGTTATCCTTTCTTTCGAAAGAATCAACCTCAGGGAAACGCGGACGGATGTCCATGAAATCAAAGCTCCACCGCATTACTCTAGGTCGTTTCATGACCGAGGCTCATCCTCGCCCACTCGTGACGCTCCATCTTGGAGGCGATTCAAATCACGACTTCGGGACGGATGGCGTCGAGTGCCCGGGACCTAGAGCCTCCGCTCGCGAGGTCGAGGATGGCCGAGGAAGTTCTAGCGAGTCGGACGGCCAAGTGCCGTCTCACCACAATGAAACAACGGTTCTTATTCTTGCACTGGCAGCGTTCATATCAAGGGTTGTCGACGTGGCCAGGACACTGGTAACTGGTCTTTCAGTGATGATATTCTTCTGACCCCTTTTCAAACGACCCCATTGTGGAGGTGGGCAAGGTATAGAACTGGGGTGACTTGGGCGGTACTGTATACAGAACATGGGGTTGAAGGGGAGAAGAGGTTGACGGTACTAGACCGGAGAAGAGGTTGGGTCGGAAACCCCCTGAATGGAGACCGAACCTGGCATCTCCCAGAGCGATCAGTAATTCAACAATCTGTGGAGGTGGTCGTTGCCGTAGCGCAAATAGTAGAATGTCGGAAGGGAGTGGAACGTTGGATGAGAGTAGATGTTTCACCACAGTGGTGTGGCCACGTTCTATGGCAACTACTAGAGCTGATTTCCCCTTAGAATTGCAGGTGGTTGGATTACAACCAGCTTGGAAGAAACATTTGATCAGGTCGAAGCAAGCTGATTCGGGGTACACAGTAATGGTGAGATGGAGTACGGTATCCCCGTTGTACGCGGTAGAATTCACATCGGCACCTTTGCAAATCAGGAATCGAATCATCTGAGAAGAGCAATGTTGAAGCGCAAACGATAGGATACCGGAAGGGGGGAGAGCACCGGGTGCGAGCAGATGTTCCACCACTGTGAGATATCCTCGTTGTATCGCAATGGTCAATGGCGTCTCACCCCGAATATTGCGGACGTTGTGGTTACATCCAGCGTCGATGAGCATTCTTGTTAGCTCGAAACTGCGTCGTTCCCGGGAACACATTGCAGCTAGGTGAAGCGCGCTGTTCATACTTCTCGCCGAGATGGCATTTATATCAACTCCTTTGCGGAGTAAGAAACGGATCACAGGTACTGTTTCGGAAGTATGGCCAGTTGATGCAGCAAGAAGGAATCGAACAGGAGGTGGCTGATGAGGAGGAAGCAAATACTCCAGCATTGAGGTATGGGCTGCATACACAGCTCGCTCGACGAGCTCTGCCCCTAACGAACTGTCCATAGAAAGATCGTGGCCAACTTGGCGCAGTCTTTGCGCCAGTGCAACGTGGTCTTCGTCCGCTTTCCTAGTGTCGCCTGCATTCGGCCTTGCGCTATTGAACACGCCGCGACACAGTTTTTCGTCTCCGATTTCGTGCGCCCATTCCACAAACTCGTCAGTTTGCACAAACTTCACCAGGACCCGGGTGCTACACCATGGCATACACACAGCGGTCGAGATGACTTCTGACGACACCACACATCCTCTCTGCAAGAGTTCTGCAACGAGCACATCGTCACCAAGATCGATGGCGACCTCGAGTGGTGAGGCACGGTGGGAATCATCAATCATCAAACTGCGTGCATTTATGTCGGCACCGCATGCCAAGAGTGATTGCATGATCGGTCTTGACTCGTCGGGGTTTCTTGAGGATCATGCTCTGTATCAACTTGAGGCGCCCCTGACCCTGATGGCTGGTGAAGGAGTCTCTTGCGATTCCTGAATAGCAAAGTCAAGAACACCTTCGGATTTCTGTTGAGAAACTCACCAAATGTCTGGAGTAATCAAGAAATGGAAGAGACTTTTGTGTTTATCGAAGAACACCATGGCGGCGGTAAGCTTGCCTTCGGACGGTTTGAGCGGTCGGGTAAAGAGCCGGGCAGGTCGAGGTTTGATAATGGGCTTGAGCATGTCGTCCATCCCTTTCAGCTTGCCCAAACATAAACGCAGCTCTCCGCTGAATAGCCAATCAATTAGTTGGTCATCTAGGGTACAACTTGTAAGGAAGCTTTGGTAATGACCTCAAGAATGGTGTCAGCCGATATACGGATTGTTTCCAGTTGGTGGCGAAGCCTTTCAGAAACGTCGACATTTTGGTTATTTGCATATGCTAATGCAGAACGACGGACTCCTTGCGAGATAGTCAAAATCACATCAAGAGGTTGTTTGCAAGTGAGCTTCCAGACCCAGTCGGGTGATTCTTTGGTTTAGAATGTGGAGGGGAGCCCATTGACTCAATCCGGCCAAGGAGATCTCGGACGTGTTGAACCTGGTCCTGTGGAGAGAGCCGTGTGACAATTCAGTTCAATTGTCGGGAAGTTGGCCGGCTCAACGAGGCGACAAGCACCTTGCTGCTTCGGACAACCCGCGACAGATAAACATATGAGGTTAATCCCTTCGCTCAGCGAATACCATGTAGATCTTGCATCAGTAGGATTTTACCCAGTTTTCTTTGATTTGTTGCGAGGCTCAAGTTCTACCGCTAGTGCCACCCTCGGAATCGATAGCGACCATATGGCAACCAATTGAAGCTTGACCGCTTGACCGCTTGACCGCGTACCTACGCAGAGCCCGCATTCAAATCTCAACGATGTCAGTAGCATCGACAGGGAACCAGAAAGTGGTTCTCATCACTGGGTGCTCTGCAGGTGGAATAGGATTTGCACTGTACGTGTTTCAAGTTGTCCATGCACTGACGTTACGCCTTCCAACAATTTGCACAACAGATGTGAGGAGTTCTCTGCGCGTGGATGCATTGTCTATGCAACGTCCCGAAAGCTCGAAAGCATGGACGGATTTGAAAATCCAAACATTCGAAAACATGTTTTGGACGTAACCAACGGAGATGATATAGAACACACAGTGCAAACCATCCTCGCAGAAACTGGCAGAATCGACATTCTCGTGAACAACGCGGGCGCCTTGGCTATTGGCCAGTCTCGACTTGTCCGATTTTTGGTCTAGCTAAACTTTTTCTCTAGGTCCCGTGGCTGAGGCCACTATCGACCAAATTCGAAACGCGTTCGAGTTGAACACCTTTGGCGCCTTGCGCCTGTCCAATGTGGTCATTCCTTCAATGTTCAAGCGTAGGGAAGGATTGATCGTGAATATTGGTTCTATCGTGGGTCTGGTGTAAATTCTACATGCTTGTCAAATTGTGTTGGCTGAGCTCACATTTCGCTTCGCAGGACGACTCCATGGAACACTTTGTACTGTGCGGCCAAGGCTGCACTCCACACCATCTCCGAAGGTCTCGCAATGGAGTGCAAGCCATTTGGCGTCAAAGTCATGCTCGTCGCGCCAGGAGGCGTCGTTTCCAACGCTGCAAAGACCCAGGCGACGACCTTTGCACTCTCCCCGACAACATTGTACAAGCAATATGAGCAAAAAATGATTTACCGGATGAATATCCACCTGAACAAGGCAAGCATGGACACAAAGGAGTTTGCTATGAGGATAGTGACACAGGCCCTTTGCGCGAGTCCACCGCCGTATATTACATTGGGTCTCAATTCTACCCTATTTTCCATCTTCCAATGGCTACCGCGACCATTTGTGCATTGGATAATGTACAAAGCTTTAATTGGCTACTAGTATTCGGTACGCCGGTTCCCCTTTCCATTGCATAAATTCAGCACTGAGTCTCTCGCAGTCTCGCCGCGCCCAGACATATACAGTGACTATTCAACTCGTTTTTGTATCCCCAGTGACGTACCATGGAACCTGTGTTAGTGCTGTGCGCATGTACATACCCGGTCACACATGTTGGCTCTCCAATATTGCTGGAAGCCAGGTACTACTAGCTTGAATGGAGTGGTCCAACAGGTTTGACGAGTTTCTGATCCAACATACGATTCTTTTTTTGATTTTCTGGGTTGCAAGGGAAATCGTGTGTCGAAGTACCAGCAGCATCTATCAATAGGACGCGCCGAATGCGGCGACAAGGTGTGCCGATGAGAACCATTGGGCCCTGAACCCAGACTGATGACCAGACTAACCGAGGAAAACTCTGATTTACCCCAAACAGGTTGATCACTCGAGCTTGAGAACCAATAGAAGCTAAGAGCATGGGCTTGGCACGGGCAGCCACGGTGAGCGTGAGTCTTGAGGTGCTCGTAGATCCACCAATCATGGGTCGCTTCGGTAATTCATGTCAATCCGCCGGCCCTTCTGATGCACAGATGGTACGAAAGTGTGGGTTGGTGCTGAAATAGACGTTGGGCCATAGGCTGATGCAATGCCGTCACTTTCAGGTGGAAGATCGCGCTACTTGAATGAAAACTGCGATCAGACTGAAGAGGTGCTCGGCTTGATCGCCCTTCAGATGCATTCACGTATAATACTCCGAATATGGCTATTGTCCCAACGGCGTAGCACGGCGACCGCAGGAAAGATACGCCCACCAGCCCAAATTGTCTCCGTGGGATTTTTCTGATCCAGGAGGACGAGGTGCGCTTATGAAGCAGGATTACTCATCGATGCGCTTATCAGCGTCAGCCCAGACCAGCGACATATAAAAGAGGGGCTTTACCAACCGGAACGCATCAGGTTCAGCGTTCACTTCCTTTCAGCCAGATCGTTGTACATTCCAAACACCATGTCTTCCAAAACCCAAATCTTTATCACCGGCGCGACAGGTACGTCCCCATGTCGTAGTCGAAGAGTGCCCCTGTTTGAATAGTATTCCTTCACCAGGCTATGTCGGTGGCTCTGTGCTCGATCGCCTGCTCCGACACCGCACCTTTGAGACCTCCGAGGTCACTGTGCTCATCCGTAAAGCGGACAAGGCTCGCATCTTCGAGTCGCTCGGAATCAAGACCGTCCTTGGTTCCTACGATGACCATGCGCTTCTTGAGCAACAAGCCTCTCTGAGTGACATCATCTTTGCAATCGTGCGTATACCACTGGATTATTATTAAATATTAAAGTAGTCTGATGGGTTTGTCGTTGCTTTACTGGTACAGGCAGATGCTGATAACGCGGACGCTGCTGTGGCAATCTTGAGAGGTCTGAAGAAGAGGTACGAGGCGACCGGCAAAGCACCTATTCTCATCCATACTGTGAGTAGTTGGTATTTCATAGATGTGACACCCCCTAACGTGTGGTCATTTAGTCTGGAACTGGTGCGCAGTTCCTCAAGTGTCTGTCGCTTATTGTCTTAATCACTTCTTGTTAGCGATCGTTATTGATGACCCGAAGGGCAATTATGCGACCGAGACAGTCTGGGATGATACGGACGTGGAAAAACTAGACACTATTGCAGATACCCAACTCCACCGAAATGTCGACACTCGCATTCTCGCGGCCGATAAAGAAGGTCAGTCTTGTGTTTGTTTGATCTACGTTTTCCAAGCATGCCTTCCCCACGTTTGTGCTTACCCACACTCACAAGGGTACGTGAAGACGTACTTTGTCATCCCTTCGACGATCTATGGCTTCGCTTCCGGCAAATTTGTGGATTTGGGTGTTCAGAATCCACGTTCCATTCAAATTCCTTTGGCGATCGCTGCTAGTATCACGAGGAAGCGCGCCGGATATGTCGGCAAGGGATTGAATATATGGCCAGACGTCCATATCGATGATAGTAAGTTTCTTATCCGTTCTGTACTGGGGGTTGACGGAGCTCACTCGCGGATCGCGATTGCGACCGGCAGTCGCTGATCTCTACATTGTACTTTACGACGCGATCCTGGAAGGAAGGAACGCGGGCCATGGTCGCGAGGGGTTTTACTTTGGCGAGAACGGTCACTACGCGTTCAAAGACGTCGCTCTCAAGATCGGAGAAGCGCTCCACGAACTGGGTGTGAGTGAGACGGCGGAACCGACCCCGTTCACTCAGGAGGAATTCGATAAAGTACCTCCCGTACGTGCCCAAAACATGGACCGGGTGCTCGTTATGCGTGCTAATCAAACAATACGAATCACCCTTAGCTGGTTTTCCTTGGGACGAACTGTAGGTGCAGGGCGACGCGAGCACGTGCCCTCGGCTGGAAGCCCAAGTACACCACGGATGATTTGTTGAAGAGCATCAAGGAAGAGGTCGAATGGAAGTTGAAGCACTCGTCCCCTGCCTAAAGTTTCAAGATCCATCTGGAGCAAGCTGGGTGAAATTGTACCTTGTATCATCTGTTTGTACATTAAGCTACGATCCAAGTCAATGGTGAATGTTGTCCGTTACGACACCAAATTGGACATGATGCAAGTGGTTGGACCGTCAAAAGCCAATAATTCATGATCGGGATCTCTACCGCCGCGGCAGTGGCCTCGAATCGTCGTTCAAGGGGTGCACCACCACCAGCTTTCAATCTCCGCTCAACTGACCGGCGACACGTGACGTAGGGTTAGCCCAAGGGTCACTGTGCACAAAGACTATTCCAGGGTCCAGTGTAGGGTTGAAGATCTGCCAACCTGGCAGCCCCTTATCGTCCTCGCGCCCCCTTGCTACTGTATAACAAATCTGCCCAAACCTAAACGCAGATATCGTCACGTGATGACTTACTCAAAGTTCAGATTGAACTCCGCTCGTTCTTTTTTTTTCTGTGGCTGGGCGGCGACCTGACTCTCCTGCGAGGAAAGAAAATTACTAGATTCGTGTTCTAGATCAGGTTTCAAACACTTGCACAGATCAACTCGCGGTGCATGGTGTTCCCCCCTTTCGGTGCATACTAGGCCAAGGGCTGTGGTGGATTGGAGACAAGAGGCTCTGCCATCCCAAAAGGGTCCAAGCCAAGCAGAAAATTTCCTTGTATGGAAGAAGAAGTTAAGGTAAGTGCGGTAATGAATACCTATGGCGCCCAAGGACAAAGCTTCCACCAGCGAAAAAAAGGGTACCCGCTAGGAACAGGTCCCACGTGCCAGGTCCTTCGATGGCTGCGGCTGTGAATCATCGGAACCTGATGCGGCGGGGGGCAGCGTCAACGAGCTCCGAGTCAAAGCTTGACGCCTGCGTCCATCAACTGCCCACTGCTTCTCTTCTCTTCCCCCCACACTCCTTTCCTTTACTACACCATACTACAGGATGAAGGGCCAAGTGGCACCAACAGGGTTGCTGCGTGGGCACAACAGCAACATGTCATATGTCGCCTATCTCTCGGGTGACCAAATCATCAGTGCATCCGACGACTCGACCATTCGACGGTTTTCGTTACCAGATGAGCGGAATGAAGTGTTGAAGGAAGGGGTGGTGTGCGCGGTCGCGACCTCGCCTGACAGACGCTGGGTGGCCACGAGTGGGAGAGACGGGAGGGTAAGTTTAATCGACCTCGAGAAGCCCACGGTATCCTCGAGGTCGGTTGAGAGGCACGCGGATGTGGTCAAGTCGCTGTCGTTCTCCCCAGACTCGAGTCAGCTGGCAAGCGGCGCGCAGGACGGGAAGTTGCTCGTGTGGTCTTCTGAAACGCTCGAACCCGTCGCAGGGCCATTCGAAGGACACAAAGACGCTGTCTGGTGTGTCTGCTATTCCCCGGACGGAAGGAGAATCGCAAGCTGTGACCGAGAAGTCATTCAGGTTTGGGAGCTCGCTACTCGTATCGGGTTGACAATCGGTGAACCAGCATGGTCGCTCGCGTGGTCTTCCGAAGGCGATGTTCTCTTTGCTGGATGCATCGACGGCACCGTCAAACGTTACAATTCCAACACTGGCATGCTGTACACCTCACGCAAGGAACATACTGATGTTGTTTTTTCAATCGTGCTGTCCCACAACCGCAACTTCATCGCAACCGCCTCATGGGATAAAACTGTCCGTTTCTTCGAAGCAGTGACATTGCAACAAATTGGGCCACCTCTTAAACACGATGCTAGAGTCCATTCCATCTCGATCTCGCCTGATGACAGTTACCTCGTTAGCGCTTCACGCGATCCGAATATCCGAATATGGGACCTGAGGACCATCGCCCCTGCCCTCCTTAGGTTCATGCCCCTGGAACCTGTCCGTGCACAGGTGTGTTTGTTCGTATTTAGCCAAGTGCAAAATTCTCAGCCTCACGCTCTGGTACAGACGACGAAATATGCTGGCCGGCACCCGCCCACATCGACCAGAAATACCGATTTCAGCCATGATCTTCATGGCTCACACGCTACCGGCACTGTGAGCGCTACTTCACTGCACATGTGGCCCATATTCACTCTTCCCTCCCAGCGTGACCGAATGCCCACTGAAGGGTCTGATGAAAGCCTCCCGAATAGTGGTCGTAAATCTACCAAAAGCGAAATATTCAAGAAACCCCATATCAGCATACTGAAGATTCCGTTCGGTTTGGTGCGTAAGCGGAACGACACGGTGTGTTGGCAGCAAATCTTTTAAGCAGTACTAGTTCGTTAATATCTTCCTCCACAGCTGGATAGTCTGCGAACTCCCAGTGTAGGTTCGGGTCGTTCTCCAGATTGTTATTAATGTTCCATGGCCTGCTTTAGCCTTCTACCCAAGAAGGCAGTCTCACAGATAGTCCGCACACGGACAAGACGTCTCTAACCTCTGTTTCCTCCCACCATCTTGTGGTAAGTTACCGTTCAGGGTTACAACTGGTTTAGCCCTTGACGCGACATCCCTTTCTTTAGGATGGCCGAGTGGTAGGTAGTTTACCTCACGTAATGCTTGTGCACTCACTGATCTTCGATATAGGCCTCTCCAGTTGTTTCCGTCGTGAATGTGGGTTACCTATAATTCTGACCGTGGAAGATTTTAACAATGCCTAGCAACCGCCAAGTCCCATACCAACACCTGTTTGCGAAAGTGAAAATCGGAGTTTTACTCAAGAAGAGTAAAGTGTCATATCCTGAAACTGATCCACTCGTCGCTAAGCTCGCACAATAGTCGATCCAACATTACCCATGACCTCTCTGGCAAGATTGTTGCAGAAGACACTCGTCCAGTTACTGGCGGCAGCCACGGCGATATCTATAGAGGCACGCTCTATGTGAATGGAGAGCCCAAGCGAGTTGCGTTGTCGTGCCGACCTCACGGTGATCCAAACTTACTGTCAACCTATGTAGGTCGCAATCAAAGCAATAAAACAATATTTGGCCCAGGGAGATGACCAATCAAATGGGAGGGTGTGTATCATATTATAGGCTTTAATCGACTCCTTGAAACATTACATCTCTTTCACAGCGTCTTCGTCGGGAGATCAAACTCTGGTTGAAGCTTGATCATAAGAATGTCTTACCATTGCTTGGGACGACTATGGGTTATGGTGATTTCCCCGCAATGGTCTGTCCATGGGCGGAGAATGGACAATTAACATCATATATCAAGAACCGCAATAATGACTTGACGGCACAGCGGAGATGGGGTATAGTGAGTGTCTTCAACGTCCTATCGAACCATTCTAAATCCCGGCACTGCAGATCAATGATATCGCTTTGGGATTGGAATACCGTAAGTGATCACGGTACACCACGGCTGCATAGTTGATGATACATCCTTCTCTTTCGTAGTGCATTCTCAATCTATCGTACACGGCGATATCTCTGGTGTACGTGCAGGCCTTGCTTGGCCGATTTCGCACACTCACGTAAAGATTGCAGGCAAACATTCTTATTTATGGCAGTGGAAGAGCATGCATTTCTGATTTCGGCCTGTCAATTGTTCTGACTAATGTCGAGGAGTCGTCGCTTGCGTTGACATACCAAGTAAAGGGAACGCTCTGCTGGACGGCTCCCGAGTTACTCGTGATGGGCGACTCCGAGAGCGACGACGACAACGACAACAGGGTTGGGCACAAGATTTTTCCGACGGCACAAAGTGACATTTATTCGTTTGGTGGGATCGTGCTCCTAGTGCGTGCCTACCTGCAACTTGCCTTGATCATGTTGGGTGACGGTGTTTGTTGCCCTGCTTGGTTTATCTGCGGGTGCCTACCCCTTGCCTTTTTGTTCGTTGACAGGTCTTGAGTGGCAAACGACCCTATCACCACCTTTCCCGCGATCAACAAGTGATACTGGCCATATCCAGGGGGGAGCATCCGAAACGACCCACCTCGACTTCTGCCGTCACGGACTCGCAGTGGGCGTTTATGGTGCGGTGCTGGTCCTCTGTAGCCACGGATCGCCCTTCCGATGCGTACATGGTCAAGTTCGTGTACGACCAACTGCTCAGTGTTGTGGCGGCGTCGGGCGAGTCGACAGCGCAGGCACGGACTCGTAGTGACACGCTGAGAGATGGTGAGGAGTACTCGCAAGGTCTACGGGGATGGAGGTGATTTAGATTTCTTGGGAATTGGGCAATCATGCGTTTTGCAGGGCGATCGGTCGTTTTTTTTGTTGATTGTATCTTATTGTACCCTCACTGATGTTCCGATTTTGGACGATCTATTGTCTGCTGGTATATGATCCATAGTAATCATGTAATAACCTAAAGCCGCCATCGCGCTGACTGTTCGTGCTCTTGCTTTACGGGATCGATTTTATGATTAGCTCAGAACAGGGCGTTAGTAGAAGCGGCGCATCTGAACGGTAAATGTCCTGAGCGCGATACACCAATGGCTCGTTCAAAAAACAGGGCGACACATTGCGAGCATCAGCCGATGGTAATAAAAAAACCGTCCGCCTTCCATCCGAAACTAAATCTCTCCGTACCCTTTCTCCTTGTACACTTTCCGCATCTGCGCGACGATCTTGTCGAGTCCATGTAGCCATTTGTCGAGTTCCTCGCTGACCTTGTCGCCCG
>JBBPNQ010000641.1:0-13484 GCA_038090975.1 Boletellus pseudochrysenteroides
GGAACAACACAAACTTCTTGAAGCCGTATGGAATTTGACGCAGTCCGTATGCAGCATGGACGTGCGCAGGCACCGCAAAGACTTGATCCAGTTCTTCCAGCGTCTTGCCCTTGGTCTCCCGAACAAACAGGAGAATAAGGAACCAGAGGATCATACACCAGGCGGCATACCACCCAAAGGCACCCTGTGGTTTGAAGGCGAGGTTGAGAGACGGCCATGTGATAGAGAGCACAAAGTTCCAGAACCAGGTTGTCGCAGTGGCAAACGACATGCCGATATCACGAATGTAGAGCGGGAACACTTCGGCCGAGTAGGTGAACGGAACAGGGCCTTCCCCTGGCGAATAAAAGATCGCAAAGAGGTCTGAAATGCAAGAGTCAGAGGAAACAAGCGCCGCTCAATGTGATACCCACAGATCCCGACGGAGACTCCGGCGACACGGCCCTGCTCGGACTCATCCCAGAAGGAGAAACCTGTGATGAGCAAACAAATGGCCATGCATGGGAACGTGAATAACAAGAGATTGCGACGCCCAAAGGTATCAATCTACATTATACAAATTTTAGTGAAGATAGGCGGAGGAAAGACACCATGCAAACGCACGGTAAACACGGCCGGGAGTGCAAACAACCAGTTCAATGCACCAGAACCAAGCGATGAAGCCAGCGCAGAAACTTGACTAAAACCCGAATCCATGAAGATGTTAGAAGAATAATAGGCTATTCACTTTCGTTGAGCGCAAAATTGCACAAAAACGGAGACACTTGCAAATGACGTTAAGACCACAGAATTGCTGGCCAAACATGACGATCCAACTCGCGAGTGCCGCATTCCGATTACGCGGTACGGTAAACATTTCCACCAGACGGTTCCTGCCCTTCTTCATCTCGTTCTCGACCTCCAGCAGAATGTGAATGTAGTAGAGGTCCCTTGCAGCCTGGACCGGAGAGAAACGGAGGCGGCACAGTTCATTAAAAGCGTCATCATAACGACCCTTGCTGATTAACCAACGAGGCGACTCTGGTGCCCAAAGAACTTGACAACAGACGATCAAGCCCGGGATACCCGCTGATCCAAGCATCAAGCGCCAGTTCAAACCTTTGACGCCAGATGTGTCGGGGATGAAGTAAAACACCAAGTCGATGAGGTCACCAACGAAGATACCAAAAGCGGTCCACATCTGCCACATCATGACGAGCGCTCCACGGATTGGAGCTGGGGAACATTCTGCGGCGTACACAGGAACGGTGGCTGACTTGGGGCCGATACCAAATCCGAGGAAAAACCGTGCGATAAAGAGATGCCACCATGTATTGGTGAGACCAGACCAGATGCAAGTGAGGAAGGATATCATGCAAGTGATAAAAATCACTTTCTTGCGACCGAGCCATTGGTTGAGAGGGTCAGTCAACCAACAAGAGATGGTTGCGCAACACCTGACCGCGCATTCGGTTAAGGGCGGCCCAACTCAGCAGTCTGATCACGTACAGATATGGGGCAGAATTCACAACCCCAATTAACCATCCGTCACGTTCTGGTCAAGAATAAAACATGTCTGAGCGCCATAAAAAAATGGGGTGCTCACTGCTTGTTGAATCACCGATTCCGAATTGAGATGGGTATATAATCTGGGCGCCGTTAATCACAGCCTCGTCCATGCCTTGTACGGCAGCGGCTAGTGAGGCCATAACAACCATCTGGACGAGGAATTAAAGCCATGTCATGCGAATATGTTGGTGATACTGACATAGTAAAGCATCCCTGTTTGTTTCCACTTGTGGTTTACCTCATCGCTCAGGATTTGCCTGTCTTCCTCGGTGAAGACGTCCAGGCGATTGTACGCTGTAGGCAACGGATGAGCTAAAGTAGAAGTTAGGGTTGGTGTAACGCACCCTCAGGATCCTGTGCGAGAAGAGCGCCCTTTTGCAAATCAGAGAGAATGTGTGTCAAACCGCGCTCGTTCGCAAAGACTTCGACATCAGACATGAGCTGGTGGTGAGGGATACCCCGCAATGGGTTGGCCAACCTGGCATCTGCATTGCTGTGGGACAGCAGAGTCAGCAAGTGGCGAAGAGAATGATTTGAGGGGAGTTCTACCCACGCGATAGCTCTCGTTTGGGCATCGAGCTTTTGGTGATGGTGCTCGTGTTGCTCATTGTGAGCTGCTCGCACATCCTGTTTAATCTCTGGCGTGCCCGACATTGTCGTTATGAACGAACAAAAGGCGCACGAGGGGACAGAGATGGAAGTGTCGGTGAACAAGCGGCGTTATGAGACGAACAACTTACCATGGGAACTTGCTTAAATATCGTCGGGGGGTGTGCCAGCCGAATCAGGAGGAAATCAGGCTGTGATGCCGTTACCCTTCAAACAATTCGGGGACCTCCGCCGTCCGGGTGGAGCCCCGCTTTGTTTTAGCCGAGGCGTGCGCAGTTGTCACAAATCCAGGACACCTAAATCGATCAGTGACTGATTACTCCAGTGGGCGACACATGACCGCAGTGAGTTTTCCCAAGTGCCACCTTATCGCAGTACACGGCCCATTCGAGAAGCAAAAAAAATGCGGGGTGATGCTGAACCTTGTGATGCCCGCTGGCCGGGCCAAGCCGTATCATGTTTGACATGTTCAGTATCAAATACCATGTCACTACCCTCTCAGGGAAATGGGACGCACTTACTATTCGATTAGTGAAACCCGTTTTTTCCGGCGCCAAATTCCTCGGACTTTGGATCGCGGCGGTGTTTCACATAATTGATCACACCACGACCAAGTCGCAACTTATTGTAGAGAAGTGAATCATTGCTGTTGAGCTTCAGCCTAGCCACGCCACGTGGTTGTATTGTAGTAGTAAAGGGTTATAGCGGCTCACGACAAGACTCCTACTGTCATGTCATCGGCTGATCAAGCACCAGAAATTGGGGGACGGATGAAATAATGTTCGTTAAGATTGCTAGCACCGCTCGCGTAGCCACGTGGAAGTACACAGCATTCAGATGGGCCATGAGTGTATGACCCTGGACCGCAGCACCAAAATATGGTGTTCTATCGTCTACTGCATGCCATCCTAACTCTATAAGCATCCAGTCAACGACTATTCGGCGTGCTTTAAGGTGTGAGAAAAGGAGTTGCGGTAATAATTGTTTTGACTGCATTCTGGCCCATGACCTCAGCTCCAGGAACAGTCTGCTCCAATAGGAAAAGCAGAAAGTTCAGCGAACCCCAGAAGCAGAGCTTACGAAAGGAGAAGCAATCTATTTGGCATATGGACGAAACTTTCACCTTGTGTGAACGTGTCACTCCATCGTGGACTTCATACCCTGGTATCCGATGCGTCGGGTTCAGCTCCGCCCGTGGACCGAGGAGCATTGCTCATCCAGACTCGCCAACGCCGGAGAACGGCAGTTCGATCATTGCAATAGACAACATCTGAATGGTGGATGCGGCGGCGGAATGATGGGCCATATCAGATATCAACGAAGTGGAGCGGACATTGCAACCATGACGTCATGCTGTATTAGATGCAGTGTGTTTAGGTCATGTGATGTACCTTGAAGGCGATTCCGCTTCTCGTTGATAACTACATATCAATTCAAGCGTGAGACGAAAATCACAAACGAGGTATGAGAATAACCCATGCCTCGGTTTTGCAATGCGGTCCTCCGTGAAGGGGATGAGGTCTTTCGGCTAGTCAGCCTGATCCGGAATACAGCCGTGTGAAACGGACTAACAATGCCCGACATACCATGCTCTGATAAAGTGCTTCGCCCAGGCGATCGATAGAAGTGGTGTGCAAGATGGGGCCAAAGAACTCTCTGGACATGGAAAATTTAAGGTCAACCCACGAGAGTCGCCAACACTGGATATGTAGGGAAACCGCCGCCCTCATGTAAGCCCACTGGCATACAAACTATATATCTCCGCCACATTCGCAGAGATAGCGAGCCTTCTCATACTGTATGTCGTAGTCGCCCATACAGAACATGCCTTCGTCAGCGCGTTTTCCGCCATCGGCCACGGCAGGTTTCCGCCTTGACGTTTCTCCTGAGGCTTTGATTCGCTTGCTCGCGGCAACTTCCTGAATAACATTGAATATTCCCCCATCCTTCCTGCGACCGAAATCAGGCGGCCGAGGTAAAATTCGTTCACCATGCTTCCGTAGTGCGAAGGGCTGAGCGCGCCGCATCTGGCAAGGACCTATATTCCTTCTTGAAACTCTGAGCAAGCCCCGCTCGTTTCGTCCATGGCACGAGGAACGTAGTCCGGGGCGACGCAGACCTATTGAGTTGAATCCCATCAAACGACAACACCCGAAAAAAAAGATAAGTGACGACAGCACATCTTACCTGCCTGGCGTTGTTGCGTCTTCCCCACGGGATACTCTTCGCCGCAAGTCCATACGATAAGCGGAACCACGAAGCCAAGACTCTTCCCACCGAGTTGGAGTATGAACAGTGTGAGATATTTGGCAGCGGCGGAATATGCGAGCGTGCCGGGCCCATTCCCTGTATAGGAGATGTGATTCTGTTGGAGTTCACGAAGCGTGGTTACTTCTTCCACAGCATCGGTCGCGATGTGATAACCGGAGTCATGGCCGAGACGTATCCGGGAAGTAGGTCCGTGAAGCTACGGCAACTCAATGTTTGGCCACGACACAGCAACCGGCGACCCCTATCAGAAATCGAAAGGTGAGCGTAACGGAATAATGTCATGATTTTGATCGATTACGTCCACCAAAAAATCATCATTGGTCGAGTCGAAGTCGACGCATCTCATACGAGGCGCGATTTCCCTGCTAAGGATGCCTTGTGGACGCTGCCTGCAGGGGTTCAAACGGCATAAGAACGGTAACGTCTCCAGACGAGGAAATGTGAAATTCAAAGCCATCGTACAGCGAACCTTACGTCCGCTTTCGTTCCTTGTGCAATACCTCGGGGTGCCCAGCCGTCGCCCATGCATCCGTTTGACGTTGGTGCCGACTTTGGCCATGAGCACTTTCAAAGGTCCGGCCTTGGCGAGTGCATCACATCTCGCATACCTCGTTTCGTAGTAACCTACCTGGTTGGTAGAGGGTGTTCTCGCCATGCAAGTGGGCGGATGACGCCTGCGGCCCTAAATGTTGCTTCAATGAAACCACCTCCCTGATCCGCGCCGCATGTCATTATTGTCAGTCATCTCAAATGCCAGCTGCATATCCGATGATCAAGGGTGCGCAGTTTAGTACAAGTGACTACATACTGTTGGATCTCCTCGATGGCTATAAAATGGGTTTTGGGCACGCCGTACGAGCGGCTGGCTACTAGTATAAGGGGTACTAGCCGTTAGCGTCGATCAAATCACTGAGGACGTGGCACCAGCCAGACAACTGTTTGAATCCGGCCTTCCCGGACCGCAACTTCTGGAACCTAAGCTCGGTGAGGGAAAAGAAAAGAAAAGAAAGAAAAAGACACCCGTGGGAAATATCGGATCTTCCTCATTTAGTAGCCTTGTTATACGTAGCTTCGAGTAGAGCACAAGTATGTTTCTGAATCCTGCTCTGTCGTGGGTTAGCGGAACTGAGATTAGGTTGTACTTTGGCCCAATGGAGTTGTTGATATCACATACGAAGAACGAATAGCAAATTCCGGGTAAGTATCTGACACATGACCGCATGGCTGCCGGGAGTTGTAGCATGATAAGTTCAAATAACAGCGGGGTCCATACGTACATTGCTCGAGATATTCGTACAACACAGTTACAACACACATACCGTTTCCTCTTCCTACACAGGTACAACACAAGAGGCATCATGTTACAACCATCGAATTCGTTCATTCTTCCTCAACAGTCACCCAGCTATCGGACGTCCTGTCAATGAAAGGAGTAGCTCAATCATCAATACCTCCATCCGCGCACACACCCAGAAAGCACACGATCGTCGCACCTGGGACTGTCATCTGATTCAACACCCTTCTTGCCCCCAATCACCAATTTGACAGTCTTGACTTCGAACCCACGGAAATCTAACTCCACCCAGAATCTTGATGTAGCGGCAGGATCATTTCCGATGGCACCAGCGTCGACATCAGGCACGAACGACAACGCCGTCTTGTGATCTTCGAGCAAGTTCGTTAAATAAGCGTTGGTCACCTGGACGTACGGAGAGATCCGAAGTTTGACACGCCCGTGGCCGCCGTACGCTTCGTACAGTCTCAGGATGACTGTCTTATTCGCATTCTTGGACTCAAAGTCGTCGTCCTCGCCTCGCTTGATCGTTTCAAGGAACACGTTGGGGGAACCGTCAAGCCAAAAGGGTGATCTGGAAACGATCGGATCGAGACAGACGTTTTGAGGTACGGCTCTCACTGTGGGTATATATGAACACATGAAACACAAAGCAATCTTGAAAGGCGTCTACTCACGATGAAGCGGGGAGTTGAAAATGTAGGCAGCCCTTGGCACGTCGGACTCCAAAAAGGAACCCACATGTGGCAGGACAGCCCACGAGAATTCATGTTTTCCTATGTGTTGTAAGAGGGGATATGTGAGCTTTCTTGCATGCGAAGGTGCAACGCCACCTGCCTTGGTCCTGTTCGGGATCGGGAGCTGTGGCTGCCCTTAAGAGAGAAAGACGAAGAACGTTTCCTTCGCAAGAATACCCGTACTTTGACTCGGACAAGAATGCTACACCATATCCGTACTCGCTGAAATCGGCGAACTACGAGATACGATCAGAAGGAGCAACATGCAAACCAGGGTTCCACATCATACCTTGTGGCCACAAACTTCAAATTTGGCTGCGTCGACTGTTGTGTTCTTGTGCGTCGGTCTCTGGATCCACCCGAACTGAGATTCGTACGTGACAACTGTGTTGTTGATGTCGAGTGGCAACTCAACTACCACGAAAGTTACCGGGGACCACGGAAACGCGACAATCAAGTACTCACATTTTATAATCTTATGCCTTTCATGCCAATCTACCTCGGCATCAAAGGTGAAAAGTGGTCGAGAGTTTTGCTTTGTGGTGGCTACGAGACGAATATTATATGCGTGTCAAAGTCTACCTGCGTGACTGGCTTACTCGAGAACGCATCCAGAGAGATCTATCGAACATCAATCAATGAGATGGATGGGAACGTAAACTGTCTAATACGAACTGTGACGTCAATGGTACTCTTTCCATACTTAACTTCAGTTTGCACAGCGGCTCTGAGGGGTCCTCCAGCAATGACGCGAACACCGGAAAACTCCAGGGGTGTCGGCGTCTCAAGGTGGTGAATTTCGACATCTTTGGACAAGAAATATGTTCAGGAGAGTATAAGAGGTCGCCTGACTTCACAACGTACCCCATGCATCCCAGTAATTGGGTCGATCCTCGAAAGCCACTAGCCCTCCGGTGCTGCCTTTAGGGAGTAGCTCCCGTTTAAGTTTCACATCGTACAAGCTGGTGATGCGCCCCCCCGAGACCGTGAGTCGTAAACTTGAACTCCCCAAGATGAAGTGGTCTGAGCCATTGGTGTATGCTTGTGATAGGTTTCATCAGACTGAGAACTTGCTGACCCACAGCACACTTACCAGACACGGGCCCGTGTTCAATGGACACAGCCTCTGGCTTTGCGAGTGTTTCATTTTCTTGGGACTGCAGTAGCACATAGCCGTGTTTTCCATCTACGGTCAACTGCGAGGGTTTCGGGAGTAAGTTCTGACCAACTCCAGCCAGAGGTATCCTAATGATATCACGGCGAGCGAATGGTGTTGTATTCACTGCTATGACGTTGAAAGGGTGCAAGATCGGGGAATCCTCGGACAAAGATACAGAGCCAGAGAAGAGGACACCCAGAGCATTTTCAAGAACTGCGTCACAATCTTTCCGTACCTCGGTATACAGCTGCTCGGCGTCATCGTATACCATGCCGCTGTTAAATAGTTGTTTTAGTGCCCTCCCGGTCCTATAGGGAAGGGCTTACATAGCAGATCCAGGAAGAACTGAAGTTAAAAAGTAATTAGTTCATTTACACTAGACTATTTTCACGTCAAAAATACCATCGTGGACTGTGAGAGTAATTGGTTTCGGGATAAAGAAAGAAGTTAACTGCACAAACATTGGTTCAAGAGCACCTTCTCCCAACAATCATCGATGGTCGCTTTCGGGTACACATATGTGTCCCGCCCAGATCCGAAGAGTGTTGTGAGAGTTGCAAGGTGCTTGCAAATCTTTCAATTCCAGCACAGGACGGGAATCGAATTTTGCGTACCTCAACGTCCCGCAACAAGATCTCGCTCTTCCTGTTGCCCTTTTTGATAGAACCTTAATAATTCAACATGATCAGGTCGCTCGGATAGAGTTCACATTCTCACTCACCGTGAGAGGTGTATGTGCCGCGGTGAAACTGATAAGATGATAAGACTGTTTAAGGTATCATATATAGGGCAGTATACCTCAAGATACAATTCTCCACGCCTTACCCAGTTGAATAAGAAACCGCAAAGGGGATAGAAAAGACGTACCAGACTGGAAGTGTTTTGCCTTCCCTTGATTCTCGTTCTATGTCTTCAAAGAATTGCTCCACAGTGCTGCCCATGGTCACAGGGGGCAGGTCACGATGATTGTTGTTTACTGCTCGGATTCGGCGAAGCTATCCGAGTGTTAAACGCGGAGTGCAATTGTCTGGGCACGAACGTACATTCTCAAGCATTTTTGGGAGGGCACCCCCACCGCCGTCACCATTTCCGAAGACGAGAAGGGCAGAATCGTTCGATTCAAGATTCTATCATGATTGAGTAACAGGAACCACCGATAAAGCTTAAGTATTGCTGACCTTGTGATTTGAGATACCTTTGTTCACATCGCCAACGGTTGCTTGTGCTGTATAGGTATCTGTCGAGTGTTCGAATGATTACAGCTACCCAGTGTCATTTTCAGGTGGCTCTTACCAACTGGGGTCATGTGACACAAGACTTGAGTGCCATCGATACCCACCCAATTGAAAGTCGAGTGAGGAAAGACATTTCTGCGCGTATCATGGTTGGTTGGTTGGTTTCTGACAAAATTCAATAAACTGGATGACGTACATGTTGTTCCTGGTGGGATGAACAATCATGAGAGGTAGTTTCGCAACAATCCAGCAACCTCGCGTACCAGGAGAGCTTTTGCGTGAAGAAATACTTCATCCCTGAATCTCTGATCAACTGGGGGTATGCGGCAGTCAACCCAAAAGAATCAGGTAGCCAAGCCGTCTCGCATCGTTGACCGAATCGGGACTCGAAATATCGCTGGCCATATACAAACTGTCGAACAAGCGCCTCGCCAGATGGCATGTTTCCGTCATTTTCAACCCAAGCGCCACCAATGAGATGAAACTGCCCAGAGGTGACCTTCTCTTGAACCCTCTTAAAAAGGGGCGGATATTGCTGCATTGCGTCCTAAGCTCAACTTGCTTATCCATGCAAGCTGGGGAGAAGAATACCTGTTCCAACCACTTGAATTGTTGGGCTTGTGAGCAAGCAAATCGATGTTCCGGGTAACGATCCATAAGATCGACTTGAGTCGACCATGACCTAGCAGTCTTCTGCTGTGTGACTCGGTATGGCCACAGCCATGCTGTATCCTGTGTTGTGCGTTAGCGGATCTTCGTTACATGGTTCTGGTATCTCACAATGTGACAATACGAGATGCCTATGATTTGGGCCTTTCCTGGGCCTTCTTTATAGATGTCCGCGCCCCTTTCCTGCCAACCTTTTCCAAAGACATCTTCTGCAATCTCTCGCATTTGTTTGATGTTCTCCAGGTCGCCTGTCTTGAAAGTGTTCATAATTGCGTTTGAAGTCACTAGAGCTTTGTTTTGCAGCGGGCTGTTTCCTGGTAAATTTTCGGCGATCTCTTTCAATGTGTTGAAGTCCCACATGAGGTGCCCTGATGAAAGATGATCAACGCAAATCCAGAAAACATTGTCTTTGGACACACATGCATCTTGGTTGGGCACCACTATGTCAGCGGATGCCAAGTTGAAGTATCTGTTCGCCTGGAATCGACAGATGAATGCGAATTAAGGAAACAGATTCGTTCTCTCACGTCCGGGGGCGCAATAGTATCGCCATTCCATGGCACTCCAAACATGCCGTTGCAGCTAGATTCGATGACTAGCTCGTAAGAACCCCGTTCGACAGCTTCACGGGGGATAACATGCTCTACACGACGGTCACCACCATAGCCACCAGTGATCCCTGAAAACGTTTCATAAGTACAACAAACGAGGGATTGATTCTCAATACCCGCCTTGTAACGGCAAACCATCTGGAGTGAATATCATGGCTTCACATCCAGGATCAAACTCGACTGCTAGTCAATCAGAATGATTTCGTCATGGCGATGGAGAACGGACGCACACTGGACGCGTTCGTACTGTTCCCAGTCAGACGGTATGGTAACCCGGACCTTCCACCAATGATTCGTCTGGAAAGTGGGATGATATCAATCATATCGGGGGCGTATTAGGACGACCGTACCCCTTATCCTTGTGTCAGGCACAGATCACAGCGCATTAATAGTATCAGAGGCTCACAGGATGGCCCAAACGAGTCGCCCTTCTTTGCAGGTTTGAATATTTGTCTGATCGCTTCATCGAAAAGGGGTTTTGACAGCCCGGGGGCACTCCAGACTTGCAGGTCCACATATTCGGGGCCATCGAGTCTGTGTTTATAGAGCACAGAAGAGAGATTGACGTTTTCAAAGTGACCACCGAGGAACGTCGAGAGCCGGCTTTGGGTCAAGCTCTTGATCCACTTCGCCCCAGATCCGTGGTTGAGCTCGGGATAATGGCCACAGCTGGCATGGTTGTGGGCCATTCCTGCACGATAAGGCGTTTGATCAGACTCGGTGATGGCCTTGAGGGGATGAAAGTGCGGGTTTCAATGAAAGGTGCAACTCGTCTCCACACCGTGACCACTGACCTATTAATTTCAGCAAGCACCTATCACGAGTGACAAGCTCCTAGTTGGGAAAAGATTCGGGGTCACCTCGGCTCTGCCCAAAGCTGCTGGCATTTTTCTGCCGACTACCACGACAATGTTTAAAACTTTACACTTTTTTCCGGGCTACTACGTGGGCGGGCGTACGTGGCACCTCAGCCAGTTTGAGGCTTTCCTGGGGCTATTGGCGGTCCTTGGCCCGCAGCTTTTGTGTACACGTCCGAATAGAAGGCCGAGGACATTCCTGGAGCTCTCGCCGGAAGTGTTTCAACATTGAGGTACGTGATATGAAGTTGTGCGGGCCAACTTATTTCCCTTGCGCCCAACGTCACGCGCTCAGATAGCGAAATCCCAGGGGTCTGGTTTCCAACCTCGGTCACTGTTCATATCACAGGCACAGAACTCAGTGACTGTAATATTGTACTGGAGGTTGACCCAGCTCGCGATCAACATAGAAACCATCACTGGCAGGAGATGTTCACCACCACAACTATAAGTTTGCCATGTCACTCGGTGAGAAGGTCGCCTCATTCTATAGTTCCTTTCGTATCAAGGTTTCATTGATACAGCCCCTTTAGACCTTAACTTGGTGTTAACTTTGCGCCATGTCTATGTTTGGGAGATGCGCGGCAGGATGCAATCCTCATGTCCACAGCAAGGTCCAACAATTGGACCCACAGGAGTTCTGGTATTAATGGCCTCTCTCAGTTCAGGTCGACGCAACCCACGTCACCCCACACCCGTCGTCCTGCGCTAGCAACTTGCATCCAACTTATACCTGTCCACGAACATGTCCCTCATCTTGGAGGTGGACGACTCTGATGTTGAGGGTGACTCGACCTCTGTCAGGCATGCAGAAGACTTGTTCATGATTCTGAACGATCATGTGGATGAAGCCAGTCCTCAGGATGGCTCTGTATCTGCGTTAGAGGAGTCACAGTCAGAGTCCTCCGATGCATCGTACTTGAATATTGATCTCGACGGTGTCATTGACGATGAGGAAATTGACACCACCGAGTCGGATATCGACGAACAACGACCGAACCGAGACTTGGAAGAAGTAAGTACTGACATGACTATTGTAGTTCTGAAATTACACTCATTAATAATTTGTTTGTAGGTTGACGTCGAAGTCACGGAGCAATCTCATTCCGAAGAGGATCTATGTTCCTCTATCCCGGGAATGTATCGCATTCTCGATTTAATCAGCGAGCGTGGCACTAGCGGTCTAGGTATGACAGCACATTACCATAGCTGTTCGGACTTGTTCTTACATCCACAAAGTCGATAAGATTATCATCGCTCAAGATTCCCTCAGGCGTTTCCTGAACGAGATTTCTTCCGGTGCTTACATGTCCTTGACAAAGGTCGACTTCAAGGCTCTCGACAAGTTCCAAGTCAAACCCATTGGAATTTACGGGAGCAAGGACGAGATTGTCCGCTTTTTGCAATTCGTAGATGTCATAGACGCCACCATGTATGTCACTGTCCAACTCGCGATTTGGTTGCTATTACTGACATTTCCACAGTGCGACCAAGTTAACCGATTCACCTGAGGCAAAGACCGAAAAACCAGCTTTACGCTCTGGCTTATACGTCTGCCGCGTTTCGGACTCTGTTGGCGTAACGAAAAAAATGTATGTCGTTTACTGGCCAGAAGAGTCGACATGGGACGACGAGGCTTCTCCGCCTGTGCGCCGAAATCGCGTTACCTTCATGAGGTCAGGTCATCTTGGAACTTGGTATGCATTATAAACGCGCACTGACCCTCGGGTTCTCAGGTACCTCACAAAGATTTGTGACCAGGTCACAGCCTTGATCTCCGAAGACCATGCAAAATCCATGATTTGGAGCAATTCAGTCAACGATGACCAGCTTTCTGAATCCGACGAAGATGATACCGATCGTTTGTTCACCTTTGAGGTTGCGAAAAAGAAGGAACAAGAGGAAGGGGTCTCCGTGCGTCCGGGATTCGAGGTTCGTGACATTTCCATCTTTCGCCCGAGTATCGACGGATCACCCGACTCGTCAGTGCGCTTCCGATGAGCTTGTCGTCACCGAAACGCATCCAGATTGTAATCTGGACCCCGTGTTGTTCAAGCCACGCCTGTTATTTGGCGAAACGAGACAAGGATTTATGACTACAAGATATGTGCCAGTTAAGCGTTCCATCAAAACTTTCAACTCTTTCAAGATCAGCACGTTCCTGTTCCAAGATGCCTTGTAGGCCTTTTACCTCGCACCTATTCACGTTTTTCTGACTGGTTGAAGGCTGAAAGAGCGCCTGCAAATATCAGAGACCATCAGCCCCAAATCACTCAACCACCTCGTCCGATTAGGACTCGGCAAGCGTTTCCCTGACGAAAGTAGTATCTGGACGAAAGAAGTTAACGCCATCAGATTGGCCTGTCAAAAAGCCGTGGCAGCACAGCAAAAGAAGGCTCAGGATGAGTTGAGCGAGACCAGATCCCAGACGGAATCAAGCATCCGGTTTGCAGTTGTCAATGCTGTATTTACTCGCTATCCGTTCGTCGTCATT
>JBBPNQ010000642.1:0-13467 GCA_038090975.1 Boletellus pseudochrysenteroides
CGTCAGCAATCAGGTCCGTGGAATAGTTAGTGTGTTGACCTGCGCCGATACTTAGCTGCGGGACGTAATCAATTGTTCCGGTCCCTGGAACAAGTTGAATGATGGAGTAGTTGAGATGGTGCCAATACGCACATTCGAAGAGCTTGACAAAATCCTGAGGACCTTGATAACCATCGTCGTGCGGAGATTTGTAGGTGACTGGCGTGGGGATCGGTGACTTAATGAAATGCTGGTTTCTGTTTTCCTCATACTGAGTATCAGAAACCCACGGAATTTGAAAATTTGATCCAACCTCTTCGGAACATAAAGAACGGCGTTGCCCCTCTTCGAAAAGAACCACTTGTGACAGTCCTTTGGGAAATAAAGGTCTCGTCATGGTTAAGTAATTAAAATGAGCAGACGAGGACATACGGAAACCCAAAAGTCGGGCCGTGTCTCAGAGAGGTTGATGTCCAACTCTTGACCTATGGCGTGAGCACCATCCACGACGCTGATGACCCCGGCCTCTCGGCAAATTGCCACCATCTCTTTCCAGGGGAGAGAGACCCCAGGAAGAGAAGCGATGACATCAATGAGCGCGATAATCCTTCTTTTGCCTGTTGTGTCGCTAACGCTTGTCAGCTGCTTAATATGCTTTTCGAAATCTTGAGTGATTCTCGCGCGTTTCGTTGGGAACTGAAGATTGAACGTAGACAAAGTGGGGTGAGGCGGAAGATCTGCGATGTACTTGAGCGTTTGGGAAACGGAACCATACGTTGTTGTTGCTGAGCAGAAGAGTAAGGCCAAAGAAGGATGTCGCAGACTCAATGGCTACACCTCCGACCAGAATATCGCCCTCGTTGAAGATGAAATTGCGCAGGACGGTTGCAAGGCCATGTGAGGCATTGTTGACGATGACGCATTCATCAGTTTCGGCCCCGATTAGCTTAGCAACGCGTTCTCGGACGCGATTCAGATAGTTAATGCGATTTACCCTTGAGAATCTATCCGGACTAGACTCCACTTCGTCGGTCAGCTCGTCACAAAAGGCACGGACAGGAAGTGGTAGCGCCCCATAGGCACCTGTGAATAAGTGATAAAACAAATCTAGTGGGACAACAAGACACATACCGTTGTTGAGGTTGACATAGTTGGGATCAAATCCAAAAAGTGCAAGTACATCGTGTCCAAATGATGGTGGCGATGTTTTGTAGAGCTCCTTGGCGTTCGTGGACGGAAGTGGGGGAGACTTTGTGGCAGTCATGGCCAGGTCAAGCAAGCGCTCTCCATGCTGAGAACCAAGTTGTTTTTACTTCGTTCCCGTGTCTCATGACCTACCTCATATCGATACCAAATATATGTGCGGTTAGTAGCCGGACCAGTGGTCCCGAACGTACGGCACTCCACTTCAAGGTCACCGCGCAAATGACGGCGATCAAATACACTCGGAGACATCGAAGACGTCCAGGAAAAACAGTGTCGGGATACATGTCGAAATATTATCACAAGGGTTCAACTCTGAACTACTTTTATGAGAGAAAGAAAATTCGAACATGAATCTTAGGATATAGCACGGGTGGGGTACGGCCCTGTGCGATCTCCAAACCCATTAGAGTAACAGGCTTAGATGGAGTATGGCGGGAAAATGAAATACGTGCTAGTGGCTTGAGCGCGAGTGGCCATGAACGTCCTGACGGGCGTCATATTGTGGTGCAGTTCATTAGTACCCACTCTCCGCGCCGGATTCAGGTTTTTCGCACTTATCTTAGGTCGTCCTATATGTGAACTTAGCAGAGCGAAGAATTTCAATCAAGTCTATGCGAGGTATGTTATTTCGCTAATCTAGCTTGATAGATGACAGGAACATTGCGCCCAGTCCATGCCTTGCACCATACACCTCAAACATACCACTCGTCGACGGTGAGGCTACATGTCAGGATGCTCTGGCAATGATATCGGCGTCAATTGTTCTTCTGTGCTGTAGACTCCTCCACTTTGGCGCAAGCGTCCTTGAGAGCGTTCGCGATCACATCAAAGTCGGATATCTATGGAATATGATGAAAAACACGAAAGGAATAAACGTCCGGAACAAACCTCGTTCCAAACCTGCACGCTGCATCTAACCCACCATTTCCCGTTGTGTTTAAATGTTGCGGCAGAGGTCTGCCATTGGAGTAACAAGGTATCGATAAAGATCTGGTCGACTTCACTAGTGTCCTCAATGTCGTCAGGGAGAGGCAGTCTCACATTGACCTATATTAACACATCAAACGAGCACCGCGGGGAAGAAGAGCCGATGTCCACCAACCATGTTTAATGTCAAGTCGCCTTCTGGGTCCAGAACGCTCGTACCAAGACGTCCTGCTAGGCGCTTGCCTCCTGCAATGGCAAGTGCATGTGTATACTCGTTAATCTTGTGCTCTCCGCCTAACCATTCTCTGAAATCAATCGCTGTGGAAACGTCAGCAATCAGGTCCGTGGAATAGTTAGTGTGTTGACCTGCGCCGATACTTAGCTGCGGGACGTAATCAATTGTTCCGGTCCCTGGAACAAGTTGAATGATGGAGTAGTTAAGATGGTGCAAACACGCACATTCGAAGAGTTTGACAAAATCCTGAGGACCTTGATAACCATCGTCGTGCGGAGATTTGTAGGTGACTGGCGTGGGGATCGGTGACTTGATGAAATGCTGGTTTCTGTTTTCCTCGGACTGAGCAATCAAGAACCCATGGGATTCGGGAATGTAATCCAACCTCTTCGGAACATAAAGAACGGCATTTCCCCTCTTTGAAAAAAGCCACTTGTGGCAGTTCTTTGGGGAATGAAGCCTTTATCCCAATTAATTCAAAGGAATTAAAGGAGGACATACGGAAACCCAAAAGTCGGGCCGTGCCTCAGATAAGTTGATGTCCAACTCTTGGCCTATCGACTGAGCGCCGTCCACGACGCTGATGACCCCGGCCTCTCGGCAAATTGCCACCATCTCTTTCCAGGGGAGAGAGACCCCCGGGTGAGAAGCGATGGCATCGATGAGCGCGATTATCTTTCTTTTCCCTTTCCCAGTTGTGTCACCGCCGCTCGTCAGCTGCTTAATATGATCTTTAAAATCTTGAGTGATTCTCGCGCGATTTGCCGGGAGTTGGAGGTTGAATGTCGACAAAGTGAGGTGAGGCAGAAGATCTGCGATATACTTGAGCGTTTGAGAAACAGAACCATACGTTGTCGTCGCTGGGAAGAAGAGTAAACCCAAGGAGGATGGAAGACTCGATGGTCGCACCTTTGACCAAAATGTCGTCCTCGTTGAAGATGAAATTGCGCAGGACGGTTGCGAGGCCATGTGAGGTATTGTTGACGATGACGCACTCATCGGTCTCGGCCCCGATTAGCTTAGCAACGCGTTCACGGACAATATTCAGATAGTTGATGCAGTTGACCCTTATGAATCTGTCCGGATTGGACTCCACCTCGTCAGTCAGCTCGTCGCAAAAGGCACGGACAGGGAGTGGCAGCGATCCATAGGCACCTGTGAATAGGTGATGGAATAGATCTGGCGGAACAACAGGACACCTACCGTGGTTGAGGTTGACGTAGTTGGGCTCAAATCCAAAAAGTGCAAGGGCGTCGTGTCCAAATGCTGGCGGCGATGTTTTGTAGAGCTCCTTGGTGTTCACGGACTGTCGAGGGGAAAACGGCGTGGCAGTCATGGTCAGGTCCGGGCTCCCCATGACGAGAACGCAGAAGCCATTCCTTTGTCTCGTGACCCTTATCTTATCACGTATCGATAGTATATATCCTCGCCCCACGCCATTGTCATGCATCCCACAATGGCGTCCGCTTTCTTCTATGGAACGTTGATGCACCCGAAAATATTGAAGCGAGTGATCGGTCACGATGGGTCTCATCTCCAGATCAGGCCAGCACTCCTGCTCGTGAGTGCCGGCTGGCTCCCATTTGAATCTCACTCGGACGACTCGTAGGACTATACCAGACACAAGATCAATGTACGCGGGCACTATATTTTGGCAGCTTTATCACTCACTCCATGACTTGTAGGATGCAGATTACCCGGGCATAGTCCCCTACGCTGCGAGCCGTGCCATGTTTAGTGGGGATCTCGCGCCTGAGGAAAGATCTGTGAGAGGGTCGCTGGTGGCAGGACTTTCTCACGAAGACATGAGGCTGCTGGATATTTTTGAGGGGAACGTGAGTACTAACCTGTCGACTCGGGGAACAATGGAGGCTGAGGGATTCTTTGTGGTAGGAATATACACGAGAACTGGTTCTCGTACACCCGCTCGGTCCCCCGGTCGCTCTTGACGACATAGAGGCGATGGGGGCGGTGGCGAAAGAGCCGCCGCCGGCACATGAGCCAACGAGTCCGGAAGAGGTGAACACATACGTGTGGTGCCGTCCGCTATCTGAGCTACAACCGAAGCTATGGACATTCGAGGAGTTTGTCAGGGAGAGTGCATGGAAATGGGTGGGGCCTGCATCTGAGAGCAAAACAGATTACACGGAGGTAGACAGACGGCGTGCGATGGAAGGAGCGATTGTCCACATCTATGACTAGATTAGTATGACATCGTGACAGCTCTTCAAGCTTCCAGCGCTGTCTTGGCCCTTTTCCCGTGGTGACAGTCCAGTATGTCGGGTACACCGTTGTTGCCAGTGTCGGGCAGGATGGGCGGCCAACTTGATTATCGCCAAAGAAGGCGTCTCAACTGGTGGAGCTTGATTCGGCTAATCCTCCCTGCCTTCGTCGTCGCGGCCTTCCTTCTCTTCGTTTTCACCGCCAGCGTCCTCGACCGAGCCGGACATCGCCTCCCTAGGAAACAGCCAGGTCGGTCACCCAGTAGTAACCTCCCCCACTCACATTCGCTGACCGAACCTCTCAAGATGTAGTCTTCCCCGATTTTTCTCACTACAACAATTTCTTTCAGATCCTTCCCCAGTCTCGTTTTCCCATCCGTATGTCACGCAAGTTCCCATTGAAACGTCTAGTTCATCCTTACCGTCATCCTAGATCCGGGTGATAACAAGCGCATCATCGCCATCGGCGACATCCATGGCATGAACCAGTCATTGAGGTTCGCCCTGTCGCGCCCCCACGCCCGTGAATTCCTCTCATCACTCTCGTCCCTGCAGCGCATTACTCGCCAAGATTTCGTACAATCCGCAGTCAGACACTTTGATCCACTTGGGCGACCTTGTCTCGAAGAAAAAAAAGGTCTCGTCCGATCCCGTCTTGAGTTTCGTGTCGACGAACCATATTCTCGGTGTCCGCGGCAACAATGACCAGAAAATCATCGAGTGGAGAGCCTGGATGGACTGGATCGTATCCCTTCCCGGCGGCCAGGAATGGCTGGAGGATGTGGACTCAAAGTGGTCTCATATAGACGGCGACGCGCGCAACGCCGAATTCGATACTTGGCTCAAGAAGTCGCACCAAAAATGGCAAGCATATATACCTAGCGGTTGGAAATTGCTAGGGAAGCGTTACAAGACCGCCCGCGACATGTCTCAGGCACATTACGACTACCTTTGCTCTCTGCCTCTCGTCCTCTACGCACCGGCGGCTCACACTTATTTCGTCCATGCCGGATTACTGGCCGCCGATCCAACTCGCAAGATTAGTGATCCAAAGCAACCACTCTCTCATTGGCCCACTACCGCCAACCCGGAAGATGACGATGTCGTCCTTCGGGGCCTTCAAGAAGTGGCATTACTGAATGAAGTTCCTCAGAATCAAGACCCTTGGGTTTTAATGAACGTACGAAGTCTCTCAAAAAATGGTAAAGTCAAAGAGGGCAAGGAGGGTACCCCGTGGACCGATCCGTGGAATGATATAATGAGCAGTTGCTCCGGTTCGCCCACGGGCACTTCCGGACACGGTTTGACCACGCGCACACCTCTACCCTGCTTCCCGTCGACCGTGATATATGGTCACGCCGCAGTTCGAGATCTTGATGTGAAACGATGGTCGGTTGGGTTGGACACCGGTTGCGTAAGTTATCTAATTTTGTTGCTCACCAAGTCACTTGACGCTGGTGTCCGCCAGGCATATGGCCGTCGGTTGTCTGCCGTGGTCCTCGACATAAAGTCGCTCTCGCCTCAGACCCTTGATATGTCACTGCAAGATTCCTACATCCCCTATGGAGATGAAGGAACGGCCCAAATTATAAGTGTAAAGTGCCACGCATAGTCTGTCCCTTCTCTTACATTTATACGTACGTAACGTATTTTGGCACGGGTGTATTCCCTCCGGACTCAAGTCAAATCGCGGGCTAATTTACTCTAATCATACGGTACAACTGAAATTGTGGACTTGCTACGCTTTCTTGTGCAGTCGGAATGATCCTGGCCATTGCAGTCAAACAATAAACTGCAGATTGGTATCCTGGTGGGACAGGGTTACAAGAATGGATGTGAGTTCTATTTTCGTGTGAACTCAAGCTAAAACAGTGACTTACAATGGGGTGGGAGCTCGAAAACTGGTGCAGTCACATCAACATGACTCTCGTTGGGGCCGATGGCTACGCACCTGGGGCTTCTGGCTATATTGCTCACTGAGAATCCACCTGGGTACGAAATGAGGTTCAGAGATGCCATAAACAACATAACAATTCAGCACACTCACCTCATCTCAGAGAGAAGTTGCATGTAGCTCGGGTTAGGATTTCGCGCTACGTAAGCGTATCTCAATCACTGGAAATTAATTCAGCATGGGTAGCAGCTCACAAAGTACTGTCAGAAAAGCCTGGCACCACGGGAATCAATGAGGTACTCCGGGACGAAGAAGTGCGGAGCACGCACATCACTCATGGCACCTGTGCTACGGCCTCTTATTTCAGCGTCAGCGCTTGTCTGAGAGTCCTTGCAGCCACTCCAAGAAATCTGCGTCGACGTGAGAATGGTAAGGATACGCAGGGGAGGTGAAGCCGTCTTACTACGTCAGCGGCACTTGATCTCGTCGCTTTTGTGTATTGGCGGGCCTTCTGTGAGCTTCCAGAGGCGACGTGGAAAAGGTCCGTTACACCGTGAACCACACCACCAATGTCACTCCTCTGAAAGGAACTAATAGTAGAAAATAATCCCTTTGCTGCACCAAGCGTCATATTCGGTTCCTTGATCTTACCCTCCGTAGAATACTGTGCGATCGGTATTAAAGGTATGCAGCAGGACAGCACCATGTTCGACTTAGTGACAGTTACATACCGTGTATGGGAGATCTAAGAACAGAAAGTTCAACGCTATTTCATAGAGTATATTGGATTCGTACCCAGCGCCGAGCCAGAGTGGCATGCCTACCGGAAAGTTAGCGCTGAGACATAGTATTTTAACTTTGCTTACATCAAAGATAGCTGTCAGACGACAGCCAGCGGGAAGACCACTAACCATAATCATGTGCATGTCCTACAACAGTCTTGAGACACAAACCACGAGATCTAATATTACTGACGAACATCATCCACTATATGGGATGTCATTTTGAAGTCTACAGGATATATGACTGAGAGGAAAAACCATGAGTCCGAATTCCAGGGGAGGTACCGAATTGACTTGCCCTCGTCATATCCGTCTTCCTCATCGCCATCCAGATCCTTAGTTTGTCCTCCATGTCCCGAATCTATTCAGATCGCTAGAGAGGTCACCTTGTCGTCATATAACAACAACATACAATGGAAAAAAAGTGAATCGTTAGGCCGAGCATCTCTTACAAGCCAGTACATCGCATCGATCTGACAAAACATGAGGTCATCCAAAATTAATCCGGGAAGGACGAACCATATTCTGTCGAGTGGGTTGTTGACGGGGATATGAAGAATTGTCTGTGAGTATCACCATATCTTCCTCTCTGTAACCACGTCCTGTTCACATTGATATAGCATCGCGAAATGAAGAAAGATGTCGAAGTAAGCTAACCCAAAAGGAATCCCTTCATGCGGTGTACGTCTTCTATGCAACCCCGAAGTTCCTCGTTCTGGCCAATGTAGTTTATGCCGACCTATAAAAAAATGAGAGCAAGAAAATATACGGTCATTCGAAGTGAAATCGTACCAGCAATGCCTTCTTTTTCCCGTTGCATTGCGAGTATTGGAAGTAATCAGGTTGCATCTGTCCACCTGGAACTGGTTGGGGGCCATATGATTGCTGCCCAGTCGGAGGCAGGGGCGGGGGATACCCCATGGATTGGCCAGGAGGGCCTGCAGGGGGTGCATACGCTCCGGGATAGGGAGATGTCCAAGGTGAGTAACCACTATGCGAGTGGTGATGCGATAAATGAAGATAAGATACTCTTTGCACAGATCAACTCACCCTCTTGGCACAGGACCAGGCTGGGATGAAGGATAGCTTGAGCTGCTAAATTCACGGTTTGATCGTCCGAAAGATGGTTGATGACTATTAAAGCTCCTAGACACGATCAGTCTTGTACATCCTCCGCGCGCTCATCGAGCAACGCAACCCACGTATCCGGGAAACTGGATTGACAGCACGGTTTGAGCTTGGATAAGTTGATTTGGTGGTATCATGATCATGAAACTTACTTGACTGATCCACCGGGATTCGAAGTACCGCTAGAATATCTAGAGTAACTGGGCCACATATTTCGGCCAAAGCTGCGGTCGAATGTCGTTTCACGAGTGGTGGGTGGTACTACGCGGTTGGGGTAAGGGCTAAGCGGTGGCAGTGTTTCCCTGTCTTGGTCAGAAGCCCATCCGTCGAATTCCTTCAGCGGTTAGTCTGGCGACCAGCTCGTCTATATATGAGGTGTTGTTGATAGGTGCGCGCGCACGGAGTGGTACTCGTGGCCCCGCCAGGGCCTTTTGAGTCGAGCTCACCTCACAGCTCAAGCTCACAGTCAATTGCCCGGATCAATGCCCTTTCAATACTGGCACTTTCTAGGTTCCGAATCGTCAAAGTCAGTGGACGTCCGCATGTTTCCCATCAGCCTATAGTTCAAGTTGATTATCACACTGATGCCTTCATCTTGTTAGGTCCAATACACCAAACGGACATCACAAGTGCTTATTTCCACATCGCCCTGTTTCGCCCGTTTCCGTCGGATGCCCGTTACACAGGCTTCGTACCTTGTACTCCCCTGGGTCGCTATTTTCCCTGCCCCGGCAAGGTACAAAGAATGTAAAGACTGCACAGGGCGGCTTAACATTCCGGCATAACTTCCACCCAATCCCAGCCATTACCGGTTAGTTTCCTAAGCCCCGCAAATTGAAATGTAGTCTGGTGAGTCTTAACTGCGGCCATAAACAAACTCACTTTGGGCCTCATTTCGACCTGCAATGAAAAAACTTGTGAGCAAGCGGGTCCCAATGGAACCATATGAACAATCGAGTGCTATTAACACCAAAAAAGACCAACTCTCTTCGCAAACATGGGTGGTGGCATGGCTCTTGGTGCCAGTCAAGATCAAGAGTAGGTCGGCCTTGTCCACAACGGCAGAGTTTTTGCCGTTGCAGTGTTCGTGTCCTTGGGGGGAGGCTGTATGAGCTGTCACCTCATTCTTTGGTATTTGCACCGAGCACCTTCAACCCGCAGGCCATATGGTAATTTCCTTGGATTCTGACTTACATGAATATTCATGGAATTTCGGATGCATCGCAGACTATAACCACTTTACGGATCAGTGTGTTCCTCTCATCTAGTTTGTCATCAGGGTGTCTTCTCTGGGATGTTTAACATGTGCTCTTTCAAGTTGAGGATGGCTTCTGCAGTTGGTAACACTGGCACAAAGGGTTGGCTGGTTGTTATTCTTGA
This sequence comes from Boletellus pseudochrysenteroides, assembly GCA_038090975.1. Taxonomy (NCBI): domain Eukaryota; kingdom Fungi; phylum Basidiomycota; class Agaricomycetes; order Boletales; family Boletaceae; genus Boletellus; species Boletellus pseudochrysenteroides. The sequence continues at coordinate 9,754 of JBBPNQ010000642.1, forward strand.
ATTTGGTGCTCGGTTTGGTGTGCTCTGTACGGGCACGTTGACAGACAAGCCATCACGCAAATACAGAATTGTCCGCAATGTATTCTGGAGCTTCGTTTGTGGAACAGAACTGACACAATTAGTTGTTGTTGTTTTCCGTTTTAGTATAATTGTCCAGACTGCGGCGTTTCGGCCTTCTTCCATTTACGGAGGTTTGTACCCTCCAACTTTCTGTTGCTAACATACGATTGACATACGCTATGCAAAAAGATTTGTTTCTGGGCTTGGCTTCGGGTCGCTGAGTATGGTAGTCCCTCTTAACAAGTAAGTAACCCAGACACGATGTAGTAGCAGTCTAACATCAGTTTTCAGTGCCGAACTTGCCCCTCTTCAGGTACGTAAAGGTCTTGTTGCACTCCAACAGCTTGTTATCACGTCCGGGACCATGATCTCCTTCTGGATCGATTATGGTACCGACTGCATCGGGTCTGACGTCCTATTTATGCCGTTCTCTCCAAGGCAAGTCTCTTACTGCTGGTTCCGCTCCGTTTAATACTTCGGAATAGGTGGCTCGTGAACAAAAGTAGAAATGATGAGGTACATCAAGTACTCAGCGAGCGAGGCGGCTTCCGCCCGACTCCGAACTTGTGCAGATTAAGTTTTTGTAGGCTTTTTCAGTGTTGGGTTGTTGGATTTTGCTGATCACATGTTCAGGGATATTAAGGCGCGACACGTCTTTGAAAGGGAGACCAGCACTCTGAAGTACCCCGCAGTATCAAGATGGATCATTTTCTTCTGATGTGAAACTCGTAGCCAATGCTTACTATTCGTGGAAGGGGCATTTCCATCGTTGCACCGTCTAACTGGGTGAGCTCCCGAATATCACCTTGGCAATAGGGTAGCCACCGAGTTGCAGCATTCAGATGAACAACTTCATCGTGGGTCTGGTTGCTCCAACGATACCTGCCCATCTCACATTTGGCACGTTCATATTCTTTGGTGTAAGCTTGTCTTCCTGCTCATCGCAGAGATTTGACCCACCAGGTTTCCCCTTTTCTTGGTAGCATATTCGTGCCGTTCTTTGTGAGTGGGCCTCTCCCGCTATGTCCTTGCTGATTTCGGAAAATTTTCCTAAGCCCCCGAGACGAAGGGCCTCACATTGGAAGAGATGGACAAAGTCTTTGGTGACCGCGATGACCTGGCCGTCGCAGACCAAGGACGTCAAAATGAGATTGGTCCCACACCATACAGCTAAGTGAAGCACCGCGAGGGGGCCGAAAAGCCCACGCAAGAGAACTACAAAGAGGATTCCATGGTTTAGGTTTTCTTTCACTCCCCTGGAACCACACGTACGTGCATGTAACTAACGATTGGAATGGTATCAACATCATTTGAATGCGCTCTAAACACGGCATGAACGTTGGTCCTGTGTAACCATGTGAATCCGATTGACCCCCTCTCATCGCCGTGAGCGAGTATCCATTCTTTGGGCGGCCTAGTGTGTAACGCAGTCCATGGGAACTTTGAATGCGAGCATCGATGCGACGGAGAAAGTCTGACGATCAGAACGAGTCTCTACTGGTCTCGAAGTATCGGACTAGGCACCGTTTGGGGTGAACAGCCCGAAAAACCCGATCGGCCGATGTCGACACCACTGACGGTAGGTTGTTGGGGTGCTCCGTAGTTTATGTAAGTAAACCGTTCTCGTGCTTTCTGTTCGTGCAACGTCGTTTGACTCGTTACCCGTTGAAGTGAGTACAACTGGGCCAGTAGAGGGAAGCTGAGCTTGCCGAGAGGCCCGGGCCGCAGCACGCTCACGTCCAACATATGGAAAGGACCACGAGTGAGCTTGTAGTATGGTGTGAAACCACAGACATATGTTTTGGAGACCTACTTCGACAGTTGACGTATCGGGCAAGGCATTTTTGATCATTATGGCGGGTGCCGTTTACTCTTCATGACACGCCTCCCGTGCATTTGTGCGCGGAGTCAAACACCACATACCGTCATGCATGACCCCATATCACGTAGGCACTGGGCTACACTTCCCGGTTGAACCCGCTCTCGGGGATATGACACTGGTCTTTCTACCCTTTTCTTCTCGTCGCATTATATGTCCTAGCGGTCTCGGCGGTTGGCGATAATGAACCCATCACTGGACGAACCTCTCATCGCATACACCCTGCCTCAATATCTCCTCGACCGCATTAATATACACGACACTATCACGCGACTGGTGAGCAATTGTCTGTCCTGCTCTTCCCAAAATATTCATGACAGGTGTGGACCTGCAATAGTCTGCGTATTCCGACTGCAGAGATTTCGAGCGCCTTGGAAATGAAGTCTTTGCCTCCTCGGATGTTACAATAGACAACTCGCTCATCACGAACGAGGAACCTCAAGGTAAGAGTCGCAGTCCAAGTCGGCGCCGCTCACTAGAATGACACCGAATCAAGGCAGGCCAGCCAAAGAGGAGGCGGAGTCTTGGGCAAAGTATTTTGACCGATTCACGGCAGCACAACATGTCATGACGTGCGTCCATCTACCATCCTTGTCGTCTGACTGAAGCAAAATGACTGTGACAGTTGTATATTGGTTAACCTTCCACAACCTGCTCCGACTCGGAACATTGCTACGCCGAACAAAGCGACTGCATCTGCGAATGCGTTGGTCACCTTCCGACGTGACCGTGCACGAGGCGAAACGATCGCTCAGCATGGGGTGAGAATGCTTGACAGCTGATGCGTTGGGGTTCTAATCCCTTTTCCTAGAGTTATTACACCTTTGATTTAATACGGCAGACAGACGTAGACCCAGGTTCAAATCCCTGGCGAATCTCGCACATGAAAGCCCATCCATTTTGGTTCAAAGGAAACATTGAAGTCATGAGTTGATCGCGGCTCAAGCCAAGTCGGTTCTGTTGGTGACACCTGAATTACTGTTGTTGACACTTGATGGGGTGATAATCGACCGCCCATTATAAAGGCATCAAGTATGAAATGCACCGTCGGTCGATGTGAGAACAGAGATTGCGGTCGATTGTGTGCAATTACTTATAGAACAAACCGTGAGCCGAAAAGTTCAAATACAAAATCCTGACGAGACACGCAAAGTTTTGAATGGCGAATTGGAATATTGGAAAGATGACGTTTGGGACGTAGCACCGGCAAGCACTGAGACAACAATAGAAAATTCCTGCGTACGAAGGAGCACCGTCCTGGCCATGCCTGTGCACACAAACTGGTCAGAACAAATGTAGGGAGATGAAAGAGAAGAGTGGAGATCAGCTAGTCGAAATTCTCCTCAACTCCGGGGAGCTTAGGTAGTCTAACATGCTTTGTGACTGCGGCTGAAAGCCCATCGTGTCTCCCGGATTGGACTTTGAAGCCTTACCTTGGATAGCGATGGAGAGATCTAAGCGCCTTTTGCGGCATGGCTCAGGGAACGATGGCAGTAGCGTCCACGAGGGAGCCGCGTTCCCAGTGGATGGCGTAATCACGCAGTCTTGCTTCATCGCATCTCACGGCGTGGGCTTGAAACACTCGTGATCACAGTTGTCGTAGAAATTATTGCCATTGGATCACAGGCCGTCGTCGTCGTCGAGCGTCGCATAGACACTGAGTGAGTGGGGGGGGGCGGCAGCGTTGAATTGCCAGACGCCAGCTGTTCTCTGATAAAGTAACTGACATATCTAACCGCTGCTTTTGGCAGCCTCGTGTTTGATGCCAGCTACGT
>JBBPNQ010000643.1:0-13463 GCA_038090975.1 Boletellus pseudochrysenteroides
GCCAATTCCCGTCCGGCCCACAGCGATAAAACTCTGTCATGCCACAGTGTCCATCGAGCGTCTCGACCGTAAACGTGTGACGACAGGACGGAATCGTGATCAGCAGCTCGTCCAAGGATTCCAAGTCGGGTTCGATTTCCGCCAACGTGCGTTGCATAACAAAATCTGCGACCTGCGTCTTTTGTTCTTCAGAGGCGCACTGAGGACAGATTTGGATGGCACAGTTCTCCCCGCACACTATCGAGGATGAGGTTCGGAAATCGAAAACGGGGTTGAGCATCTTACCCGAGGGGCATCTATGGCCACACCGAAGAATCTTTTCGCAACGTCGGTCACATGGCAGCCGCGCACAAACCTACCAATCGTCGGGTCAGCTTGAGATTACCTCGCGGTCATCATCACTCACAGAACCACAGGGAACTGGGCAAGCGTAGTGAGGACATGACCTGCAGTGACTCGTCAGAAAACAACGGTACCAACCATGATAGACAAAGACAGGGTGTGCTTACCACGTGCACGGCTCCTTGCACGGCGCACAGGGGGTGAAACACGGTTGTTTGCACTGCGCGTGAGGACAGACCTGCCTGCATTTATAATTGCAACGGGTCGTATGCTCGTGCCCCTCAGAGCACGGCACTCGACAAGCATGCTCGCAATAGAGACGCTTCTGGCACGAATGAGGGACATGTTTGATTCTCCGGGTGTCCGGATTGGCACCTTGACAGTCAGAACAAGACGCATTGCAGCTCTTGCCACAGCACGCCATCAATTCTGCGCACCGAGCCAGACACCGGTAGTCTTCCGAGACCTGAGAACAAGGCATGGTGGCATAGTGTTCACAATCTGGGAGCTGCTTCACCACCTGTTCGTTGCAACGAACGTTATCCAACGTATCCATCTGGTAACTAGAATTGTCCTTTTAGCCGAGCCAAACAGTGAAGGAGTCAGTCGAGCGTACCACGGAACCGAAGCCTTGGTGTGCCCGCACGGCAGTTGAACGTTGGGGACTGGGAATGAACAGTCGCCGCATGCCATATAGCACTCTTTTCGACATGGGTGGTCCCTGTGGCAGAGCCTGCGGCACGGTTGGGTGCAAATCACAGCAATATGATTGGGGTCATCGCAGTGACACTGAAATTCCAGGACCAATCAAGCTAGGCACCGGCGAAAGAGAGACGTCCGAGCCCATACCTTGAATGGACAGTGGTGTCCACATTTCAAAGGTGTGTCGCACTGCTCCAGGCAGCCACCTGCGAGCACCATGAACCATATAACACCATAAGCGAGAAGCGCTGATGACACCTACCATCTGGCGCGATCCGGGGAAGCTGGCCCGGGCGCGAGACGTACTCTACCCTGTCGCGATGTCTATGACATGCCACGGGCAACGCCGGACCCAGAGCATCCTGTCCTTCCAGTTCCTCGATAATCGATTTCCACATTCTGCTTTTGGACGACAAGTTCTCAGCGTTGCCAAAGATATACAGTCCTTCACGAGCTCGGGACAATGCCACTGCAAAAAAGTGAGTGAGAGAATAGGTACTCTGGAGCATAAAATAACTACCGTTCGTCCGATTCTCGGACTAGAATGCAGAATGGGCAAGTCAGCTGACGGGTCGAAAGACAGCAACCAGCACATACTCTGAGGAATCCGATGTTGACCTTGGTATGTTGCGAGATGGTTTGCATTTCCAACTCATCCTCAGCGCCACCAGAGTTTCGCACGAGCGAGAGGATGACGACCTTCGTGGTCGTTAATCGCTGATCAAAAAGAAGGCCCAGACGCGCTCAAAAAGTTGCCTACCTTGCCTTCTTCTCCCTGGTAATTGTCGACGGTGCGTAACCTGACCTGTAAAGTCGGCAGAGTTGGAAACGAGATGTATCACTTTCTGTATAAGAATGACGTACACGGCTGGTCACTTTGATATGCTGGATGGGTTCAATGTCGCCAGTGTCATCCCGGTCGCCTTCACGATCGTCGAGCGCGGCTTGATCCCGTTCGTCAATCACAACTGCGACCTCGCCGCTCAACGCATCTCTGAGTCGGGCGAGTTGACCCAGGTATGCACACAGGACGACGATGTCGCCCTCCGCAGAGTAGCATCCCTGCCTGCAAGAGAGTAAGCACAAACAACCCAAAGATAACCATAAAGTGGCCAACCGGAGGAGGTAGAGCACGAGGTCTCGGATCATTTCAACCTTGCATCCCGGACGTGAGTCCCGTTCGATTTGCAATACACGTGTATCCTCACCTCGTACGTGTTGTACTTGCTCGCGGTATCATCCACGCCACCGTTTTCTTTGTGGTTGTGGGAGACGAAGAAGACATTCTTGAGCATACCGCGAACATCATCGTAATTTTGGACCAAGTCGTGGTCCTGCAGTCCCTCGTAGAGTGTGTTCCTGTTAACGTATAGGCATCTCAGGTAACTCTGGCGAATGTTAAGATCCACACCTTATCAGACTCGAAATCGTTGGTCGCATTCGTCGTTGAACATCGATACGGGACATCGACAGACCAGACGTGGCCAAGCGCTCCATAAGCGACATGTCGAACCTGTACAGCTTGCTACCACGCGGGTGGTCCATGGATAGCACTGAAAACGAGGTCAAGCAACGCATGCACGCACATATCGCAAGGCAACATACAGAAGTTGTTCAGTGTCGGACGTAGTTGAAGAGGATCACCGATGAGGATGAGGTGCTCCACAGACGGTACAAGACTACCCAGCACGTGGGCCTCAAGTACCTGCCCTGCCTCCTCGACCATCAGCACTTTGGGAGATAGTGACTAGTTCAAAGAGTAAGCACTGTGAACAAGACGATTCGCACGACGACGAACCCTGAGCAATGTTGCAAGCTTTGCCGCGCCTGCATAAAGATGTGTCAGAAGCTGTAATCGTACGCATATATCGACGCCCGAGTACCTGTCGTGGTACACCCAATGATCTTGACGCCCTTCAACAAATCACGTCGTACCTGTACCATGATGCTTTCATACGTGCAAGCCGCCGAGTCTCACATAACTCACCTGTTCCTTGATCTCGTTGTATTCCTGCACCTTTTCTGCGTGCCTCTTTCCCAATCTTTCGAATTCGTCTTGCTGGTTTTGTTGCATTTGCGCACGCGCCTGTTCAACCCAGTATGCATGAAGGATTTGCCGTTCGTATCGACTCATGCTCCAAACGTCGCTCTCATCTTTAAGGTCGTCTAACGCACGATCGCTCAGAGGCACCGTAGGGACATCATCCTTTCCAAGCGCCTTGAAAAACCCGGCTGAGTCATTGACATAGGCGGGCCTCGTCTCCGCGATAGGTGGCGCCGGAATAGATGGTTCAGGCAGCGAAGCGGGCACTTGCACAATCTCCGAGTCGGCACTTGATTCAGAATCCGGAGTATCGGCAAAGTCGGCTGCCATCCAAAGCTTCTCGGGTAGCATCTCAAAACCATCTTCGTCCGAGTCATCGTCCTCGTCTTCTTCAAATGAGTCTGTGTCCTCAGCATCCGCTGTGGTCTCGGCCGACAGGATCTCAAAGCGGTTGGAAGGGCCCGGATCAGCGGGATCAACGAGTGCGTTGCTCGTCTGTCGCATATTAGAAACAACTGGACTGGCGATCATTTCCAAAAAGTCAAAATCGCCACAGGTCTTCCAGAAGGCATAGAACGAGGTGTCCTCCTCGAGCACCCGGCCTCCACGACCTTGTATTTGCCACTTTCCTCCAGCTTCGGAATCGTCGTCCTGAGAAAGATCCTTGGCAACGTTGATCCACGAAGGTGGTTCGGACATGGAATCATGGTGGTCCGGGTAAAAAAGTGAGAGGTACTTGGTGATTTCCGACGAATCTGACTCGAGATCGATCTCACGTATGCGCATGATCAGTTCAGAGATCTCCTTCCCCACGGTTTGGAGCTCGTGATACTTGCTGGTGGATGTGGGATGAAGTCGAGACTTCCCGGCGACCATTTCTCGTGTTTCGATCGAGTATTCGGAGATGCGATCATCGGATGTGCGAGAACCTAAGCGAATGATGTCCGTCGTAACACCGGCATCAAGGACCGAGCACAACATATGATCGAGCGCATGATTCGTGAATGCGATCATGAGAATCGGACCAACATCATTGGCGACAAGCACACGCAGGAGCTCGACCCCCGTGTAACTCTAAAAATCAAACATGATGTCAATTCAGCAAGTTCATCGGCGGTTGAAAATCGTCACCTTGCCAGTACCAGGCGGTCTATGCACCACGTTAACAACTCATTTCATACGAGTAGACACCCGACTCACCCCTGAATCAATGCAAGTTCACTTGTCAATGCTGCGATGACAGCATCAGCCTGACTGGGGTCAAGACGACTGGCCAGACGCAGCTCTGCTCGGGCACGGTCGACAGAGTTCTGATCAGAAACACTCATCCGCAAATCATCCACTTCGGCGCCTCGATCGAACAAGGATGACAGCTGATAGCTGAAACCCGGAAGACAGGCATACTTTGGAGGGTTGATGGTGCAGGTCTTCAAGTAATTTGATGGATGAAACGCGAGATAGCGGGAAAAGGGAATAAGCTCTGGCTCTGTCTTGAGAGCTTCGAGGAATGGCCGGATGGCCTCAAACATGACCGGCGACTCTACGAGCACCATGACATCATTCGATGACGAGTGCCCGGTCCTCAACTCCGAAAGAATGCGCAAATTGACCTCGCTGTCAAAAAAGACGACCCGAATACTGATGCGATTCCCGTCCCTTTGAGCATGGTTGATCAAATCCATGTTCGAACTTGCCACAGTACCAAGATGGACTGCTACTTGCTCGTCTTTCTGCCAAACAAGAGCGACAAGGCCACCCTGCACGAGTCGTTTTCCACTCATTCCTCTCCAAAATGCAACGCGTGCCGCGGACTGCGCAGAACGAGCTCTGCCTGGAGGCGTATCAAAAGTTAGACCCGTGGATATTCCCCGACGGTCGGGAACCAATGACGTGAAGGTGACGTTGGTGTAGGCATTGAACATGAGAGATTCGTGGTTATCAGCCATCCCGTGATATTTTCCTCCCCCTTTCTGAAGGATATCGCCTAGCTTTGTTTTGCGCTGATGTAATTCATTCAAATCATCTTCCACGAACTGCACAGCTCTCCGTAATGGAGCCCTGAAATCGAAGATTGAAGTGTGACACAAGCGGTCAAAATTGAAGCACTTACGTGAGCTCCTCTCTCAGAAGACGAAATTGGATGTCTAATAAGCGTTGCATCGAGTCCGCTGGAGCGGGGTGCGGTGCCTCAAACAGGCTAGCCGGCAGGAACGGCTCAACCCGACACATTAATTCTTGGTGGGTTGGCGCGACACGGATGTCGTATATGTCTACAGAATCGTTGTCGTGCCGGGGACCGTCCGGACGTAGGTCTCCGGGAGGGTCATAGCTACTATGCAACGCAGCAATAAGACCCTCGTTTGAGGCCCTGTTTGGGGTGCCGAGTACATTCTTGCGAGAACTCGTGCGCGCTTCCTTGCCAAGTTCACGATTGATGATCGACTCCAAACGTTTCACTTTTTCCTTGAGTGTATCGATCCAGAGATCACGGACCTGTGTTGCGATACCTTGGAAATCACCGAACGTTGGCGGGGAGGACGAGATTCCAGTTGACCACTGGTCGAACCAGATGCAAAGGTTTGTGACCAGAGTGACGAGACGCGGGTACATTGCCACAGCATTCTTGAAACGCACGAGACACCTATGAACGCAACGTGAAGACGAATTTCACAGAAAAAATGAAGTCAGCCCACTCGTCCAAGACACCGGCTATAGATGCCAATACTTGAGCACCCAACTGGGGAGGGTTCACTGGCAAGCAAGGGTCATTAAAAGAACGATTGGCCATGATGTCAGCCATGCTCTTCTCGATCGCATCGACAAGTTCATTGAGATTTTGTAACACCTCTGTAAAGAGAGCACTGGATCACCCCTAATCAGCTGCGAGCGTAATAAACCCTCCGAGACGTCTTACTTGACTCGGGTTACGAGGGTGCTTTTCACGACAAAATCGGATGATAGATACTGTGAAAAGTGAGCGAAAAGCAGCCTCGAGAACGAGGAATACTTTTGCTAACACGTAATACCGGAAGTATCCCCCGTTGGAAGGAGAGGACATCACGACTCTTTCCGGCGCGGGTGGACACTTGGGGCCAGCGGATAATGTCTATCAAACGGTGTAAACCGTTTTGCTGCAAGCAAGTCAAGGCAATGTGTATACAAAGTCGAAATTATCGCGCACAGAAGCCATAGTCTGCAAAAGGAGCTACTCGTGGATATGCAATTAACATCCATGATGATCATATCGCCATCCGCAACTTACTTGGCCATCTTCCTGACTCTGGAACACGATTCAGTACCTTGTCGGGACAACAAACACAAAGTGACATGACGCACCCAATTTGCATTGGCGGGGGTGGCGCTGTTTAAGGGCTTCAGGAAAGCATACACTTCAAAAGTGGATTTGAATTTAAAGGTGTCGGAAAGATATCGCTTCAACGCATTGTGAGCTTCGGAAGGAGATAGAGAAGAGGAATCATCTCGAGAGAAAAAACCGTCAGTTCCGCTGCCACTCATTTTCGACAAACCCTGTTCTGTCAAAAATGGGGCAACGCGCTGTAAGACGGCGGCAGTGAACATAGAGGACGGGGAGGATGGGTTGGATTTGTCTGCTTTCTGGGTATGGGCATATCGACAACTGAACTCCCTCTTGCACCTGCCCTGTTCCCAAAAGTACCTGCAGACACCGGGAGGGGGATCCCCAGTGCCACTTGGACGAGAGGTACTTTGTGGCGGGCCTGAGCTACTATTAGGAGACAGTGGTCGGGCATTACCAGTGGAACTGGTGGGGGGTGTATGTGCGAATTTACACTGGTCGCCTCTGTTGCAACCAGCTGGCGAGCTGAAAAACCGACAGGGAGGACGAGACATGGCGTGCAGCGCACAGGAACAAGTTTGCCCCTCTATATGATACAGCAAGTGTTACGTAATGCACGCGGAGAACCCTCTGACCTGCATCTGATCATTCTTAAGAATGGAAGCCACGCGGATTTGAGGCGGACATGTCGTGGTGTCGAGCTATGACGACTGGCATGTCCGAGTCGTTTGGCAACTAAAGCGAGCCCTGTCACCGATGTTTTTTCCAGGTTTTTGGCGTAAGAGCTGCTAGTCCTGTTCAGCGACTTTATGTCAGATACTATAAAGGGTCCTTTTTCAAAAAAAAAAAAAGAGACATAAAATAGGGACATTCAAAGTAGAAAACGGGCCCCATTTCGGAGCAGTTTTGAGAGTCGTTTTGAAAGTCGTTTTAGATGACCCAAAATCGTTTTGTACTTTGACATCCCCCGTTTTCGCTCGAGGTGGGTAATGCATTGTCGGAGTTGAACATATTTCTTTCGGAGCTTACAATTGATAGCCACTGTCGGCTGCATCTCCACCATATGTGTATGCCTGTGTAATGGAAGGCATAAATTAGCAATAAATGTGTCGGATAAATTATAGGACAAACGGTCGAAAAGTAACGCGCGGTGGATAGTAGTGGACGATAAGTAATGAGCGGCGAGGAATTGAAACTCAGTCTGTGTTGCCGAAAAGCGGCCATCGGAACGTGCCGAAAACGACCCCCAAAACAAACATTTCAAAACGGCCCTCGTTTTCTACTTTGAACTCCCCTATTTAGATGATGAGCATGAACTTATCTCCCTGTCGACGTGCCGCATGGCAACCACGCCCCGGGGACCTGAACCCCCCTAATCCAGCGCACGGACGCGCCGGGCTGCAATAATAAAAAATCGATCAAAACTCCATTCCAGATAGCGACCTTAATGCAGCCCTCGCCCGGCGTGAAAGCAACGTGCATGGCGGCTGTGGCGAATCCTGTAGCCAGGATGCGGCGTGGCGGTTGCTTCGACAGGCCTGAGTCAGGTCGACTGCTCGATTTCAGCCCCAGATTCGCACCGCTTCGAATTCGTGCCCCCGCTTTTACTCAGTGGGACTGAATGACACCCCGGCAACTCCACTGGGGTTCGCAACCGCAGGTTCTTTTCCCCGGGGCCTGTTTCTGAATCGGGCGACGGGTGTACAAACAGTCTTGTGTGGTCGGGACCCACAAGCCTTCGTTTGGCCAAGTCCACTCCGAGACGGCAGTCCCATTTCGATGACTACATGATCAAGTTGTCGATACATAACGAAGAGAGCTACACGGTAATAGCTGAGCAGCAGCCTATTCCTACAACGTACGATCCTGGCATCCTTCCTCGCAAATCTCATCCCCTAATCCCAAGCAAGGTATCCTTCCCTCAAACATCCAACAACGCCCGCTCATTGCTCGTAAGCACCGTACAGGTACTCTCGCCGCCTCTTCCCGTGCCCCCCGCCCAATACACTCTTCCCGAAACCGTGTTCCTAGATGACGACGTCTGGTCCACGACACGACGCCGACGTGCCCCCGTCGGATCCGCTGGATGCGTGTCCCGAACGACGGGCCGGCTGTTGGACGTCGACACCTCGTACGTCCCTTCAAACGCCGGGTGCATGACAACCGTCGCCAGGCTATTCGAGGTCCTCACTTCCGAAACGAGATGTGCCTTTGACGGGGCATCCTCGTACAGAAGCTTGATCGCGCCGTTGCTAGAGCGCGATTTCACGACGAAATGGCCCCCAGAGCCAGAGTCGGTGATGAGTGCTACCGACGAGGTAATCGGGCTGTGTATGGCCACTGAACGATGGTTGAGGGCGGATGAGAGTGCTCGGACCCACCTGTTGCTCGTACGCATGTCCAGCTTGGTGGGATCTCGTCCCGCACTAAACAGAGACGCTGTCGCTTGAATAGGCGCATTGGAGGTGTGCAGATTCAAGGTGCCAGACGCGTTGAAATGCCCCATGATGGGGCCATTACTGGATGTCAGCACCCCTTTCGTGAGCGTGATGGACTGGGTTGAAAAAAAATAAAATAAACGATGAGCCCGATGGACACCGATAGCGTGCGATGATACTCACATCCACGCGAATGTGTGAATTGGACGTGCTGAGCTCCATGTTCTCAAACAACATCGACTGCCACACGTCGCCGATCTCATGGGCAAAGTTACTCGTGAGGACCGTCAGTTCGTGGATGCGAAGCGGCGTCGCCGCAGATGGCGCCGCCGGAAACGTGATCACGACGTCAAACAGCAGTCGATCGCGAGACGGATTGGACCGTCCTTGCGAGGGCGTCTAGCACGATCGATGGACGATGAGTATCGCATATGGATGACGGCGCCACACACGCATGCAGTACGGCGCAAGAACCCCAACACGTACATAGATGCCGACGCCGTCTCTGTTCCCGCCCTTGTGGAGCCGACACACGGTCGCACGTGCGAGCGCCTGCGCGTCCTGGTACGCCACACGGACGTCCACCCTGACGTCGCCCTGCTCGGCCGACTGTTTCACCTGGACTTTTCCGCTCTGATACGATCCGCGCGAGATGAGGTACAGTTCTTGCGACGCGACGGGAAGCACAAACGACGTTTCGGCACTGACCGGAAAGCTGGGTGCCCAGCGCGGACGAGCGTGGTGAGACATCCAGTCGAGACGCCCGACCGATTCGAGCACCCTGCCGTCTTCGGGCCTAGGAACGCCAGCGGGGCCCTCTTCAAAGTACTAGACACGAAAAAGAAGAAATCAGACACCCTTGTCGACGCGACCAAAGGATACGGCTACTCGCCATGTGGACGACGGTGCGTGTGAGAGCGAGAGCGGCGAGGTATATGGCGAGTGCCACAGCAAATGCCCTCCAGAACCTGTTGGCGGGATGCTGTATGACAGCGGGCGGAGGAGATGCGGGGGTGGTCTGAGCTGGAATATTTCGGATATGACGGAGGCGGTGGAGGTGGCAGGAGTGGTGTAGTGTGATGTGAACGGGGGAATGATGAAGGTGCAGGAGACGACTGTGGATGGACGGGCCCGAAATGGCCGTCCCATTGTTCTGTCTCCGCATTGTCCTGCGGCCGTGACGCCGGGTGGTCTGCGTCGACGATGATCATCCCCCACCGCGGTCGGGCGTGGAATGGGGGCGGTTTAAGGCTCGGGCGCCCATGACTGCGGTCCTTGCCCCCACGACGCCGCAGCGCCAGTGTCTTGCGACCGCCTCTCTCGCGGACTTTGAACCGCTCCCGACGTGGGAGACCCGGCCAAAGGGAGCAAGACGGAGGAGGACGCCCGCTCCGTCACACCCACCTCTTCGCCAAGTTCCGCACGGTGTGAGGCAAAGACGTCATCTGGATTCCGATCAAACACGACGTGCGCCGCATCCGACCCTGGGAATGGCATCAATTCCCCGGCGCAGTCCTCGTGACGTCTTCTTCATTTAACGCCTTCTCTGCAACAAAAACATACGCCCAACACGAGGCGGCAAACACGATGTCATCATATGTAGGCTATCTCTATCTCGTCCCCCCCTCCCGTCGCGAGGTCCACACCCACTCGTGCGTCGTGTCCGCCCGTCATGATGAAATGAAACGATCTTGGTCCACGTCTCCCTTGGACCTGTCTGATCGGGCTGCTGATCGATAGGGCATTGTCATGACCTCATAGGGTTTTATTTCCACAGGGCCCCTAGCCCCACCCAGGATGCTAATTGCTCGGTACACGGGAATGAAAGGGGTCCCCCCCCCTGCGGGGAAACTATGTGTTCTTCGGGACCCACCCTTCATCCTCAACGAGGAATGACCAGACGTGATGCGAACCCAACGTTGGTGTCACAACACCAGTCGTGAGATCGCGATGATGATGAGATCACCTCGACACGCGTCCAGCAACGTGAAAGTGACCTCACGGTGAACCAGAGGGAGATTCATTTGTTTGCGCTCAATTACAATTTATTCAGGGCCCTCATAATGAATGAGATCATCTACAAGGCACGCCGTGCGGCCCGGGGAAGTAAATGAAACCTCGTGCACGGCCGCATGCGGTGGGGTCTGCCATGGTCAGTCCAGTGAGGCAGTGCGGCGAGAAAATCACTGCACCGATGTGGAAGATGACGTTTATGTAGATAACGAGGGAGAGCACTATCAGGCTGAACAATTAGCACGCCATTCAGACTGGTAAAGTCGACAATTCCAGAGCCAGTAGACGGGCAAGACCGGCACCTTGCCGGTTTTGCATCCTCTCAGCGATGGGCTATCCAAAAAAATTTGCCAAGGTGGCCAGATGACGGGCGCGAGCCAAACGTCGGTATTGCAGATACAGGCCCGCAAATTGGAACGCACGGACCATGCTTCTCGGGAGACAATAAATAAACCTGCAGTTCTACGAGCGCATGCGGACATAGTAAGGCTCCGAGGCTACAAGTATATGAAGTGCCGGCAGGGTTAAAAGGAACAGATAGGAGCCTACACACTTCTTTTCTTGACGTGAGATGCGTGTTGATTCGACGCGAACGGCTGCACGTACGGTCCCTTCCGAACAGTCGGACAGAAAACATCTTTGTATTCTATGAAATGCGCGCGCATTCCTTACCGTTGTGTCGCGAACATACGCAGGCTGGAGTGGGAACAGGTTACGACAGGCATGCAGCTACCGAGTAGGAATGCGGCGTTAGCCACCCACCTGCTGTGAGGAGGGCATTCGACCCTGTAAAGGAATGTGCGGAAACCTTGCACTCCTCCCAGCTCGAGTATGAAATGCGTACGAGGATGCACAACGCCACGGTGGAACCATGGGAGCGCGTTAACATGTGACGACCCACTCGAGAAACACGACGACGGATGCAACGCGCCAGATTGCGAACGTCAGGCCAATGGTTACTTTTCCCGAAAATTAGCAGGTGAGAAGTATAGGGACGCCGAACCTACGGAAATTGATATTTTGGTAGATGGGTGCCAGGAGTCTGTGAGGGAGCGACTCCCCATGCCCTCCCCCCCCTCCCCCCCTCTGTCCATCGGTCGCTGGCCTTGGTCGAGCTGACGCCAAGTCGGAGTGGCTGTGCCCAGTCGTGCATATTAGGAAAGGGAGTTGCGAGGATTCAGAAAACGAAATTATTGAATTTCAGGACCTAGGGGCCCCACCGCACCAGGTACATTTGGATGCATCAGATCAATGACTGCATGTGCCTTTTTTTTTTTTTTTCTTATTTCTTCACTTATGGATGGACTTCCAAATGGCCTGCAGCACGATAGAATTTGTATTGCTGTCAGTATCAGTGAAACTGTGCAGTTATACGCGACGTAACGATGGCTCGCTCGAATGCATACGTTCGGTGCTACTGGACGAATTTGAGAGTGAGGCTTGGCCATACATGTCTAGTTTGCTCGCCGTCCCGACAAAGGCCGACTGCCGGAGCGGTGATTGAAACGCACCGAGTAGTTCGCGCGTTGTCTCGCGTCATAGCAAGGTCAGGGCGCCACGGCGGGGGTGTTTTCCCACACAAAGACCCCGGGGTCCGCGTCATAGCGCGCGTAATTGATCGTATCGAGGACAATACACATACCCTGTTTCAACGTTGTTCGGCTCGCTACACGCACAGTGATCCCTTGTCCGTCGGGTGCGTCGCGCCACTGTCAGCTGGCGCTCGTCCGGTGATGCCGGAGAAGAGGGAAGATGGGGGTCGGACTGTATCGGATGGATGAAGATCATGATGGCGATATGCCGAGAGCGCGATGGGGATGAGATCAGTGAGATAGGGCCAGCAAGCGGCGTGGAAAGACGATGTGATGTCAGTGGTGTGATCTGCGGACAGGCAGGGACAGGGAGGGCGTTGCCGAGGAGCATGGCATCTATGACGCGGGTGCGGGAGGCATGGGGAAGAACGCGAGGCCCTTGGGAGGAGATGCATCAAACAAGCCGTGCACGATAGGCAACGGAAAAAGTCCGAAGGAAGAATGGCGCAGCACGAGCGCCGACACGAGGCAGAGACCCCGAGGGACGGTACGACACACGATGAACATCACCTGGGAAAACACGCGGCGGGGTGCAGGCTGTTTTGGGCAGCGCCGTCGCGGAGGGGTGGGCGGGCTGGGGCGAAGAGCTGTTGTGTGCAAAGGGGAGATGCGGCGGCGGGACAATGAAGTGGAAATGACAGAGGGCGAGTGTGCGGTGATGGAAACGGCCGCACGGAGGCCATGAGGCGGGTGATGGAGGCGCGGCGGGGCAGTGTCCGGGGTCCGGTGCGTCAAGTGACAACAGCGGAGTGCGACTGCGCCGATTGCAGGCTGGGAGCAGGCAGAGATTGCCATATTGGACGAGAACCTGCCAGGCCTCGCCAACGTTGCATGTCAATTTATTGGTCGTAACCTCGCGGGGGAGAAACGCCGGCCGAAGGGGCTTTGAGAAATCCGCTGGCGCACCGCTGGGTTGCTCCCAAGCTCGAGCGGTTCGAGTTCTTATCAAGGCCCGGTCCCCCCTCACGCAACACCCCGCCACGCCCTCCCCCGGGCGGGCCCCGGGGCCCGGGGCG
>JBBPNQ010000644.1:0-13453 GCA_038090975.1 Boletellus pseudochrysenteroides
CCCCCGCCACCCCCGCCGCCTGTCTGGACCGACGCATCAAAGGTGCGCAAGGAATGGTCCAAGTTCATGGACGCGTGGTACGAACCACAAAAGAAAAAACTTGTCGAAAAACTCCAAAAAGATCTCCTCGTCAAATACAAGGACCTTGGATCCGCCAAGGAGACCCAGAAACTGCGTGAGATGGAGCTCTTTGAGAAGCTGGACTCGATAGCACAGCAACTTACACAGCCTGCCCGCGCCGAGTGGGAACGTCGCCTCGAGATCGCCCAGCTACGGGAAGACCAATGGGACGACATGTCCGGCGAAGAACAGCAGGTTGTCATGAGCGTCTTCGTCGGGTTCTTTACTGACGTCGAAGACGTGGATGATGACCACATCTCCGCGCACCCTTCCTCCATCGAGGAAGATAGCGTCATTGAAGAGCCTCAATATAGAGGCATCCCATCCCATCCTCCTTCCGCCCCTTCCGCCCCTTCCGCCCCTTCCGTCCCTTCCAGACAACAACCCATCCCACCCACCCCGACGAAGGGAAGCTTTGAATTCGTCAATCCAACATCCTTCTTTGCCCATTCTATAACTCCATCTAATCCGCCCCGGAATTTACCAGCTCTTTCGATGGTGAGTCCACATCATGTCACGTCGCTACAGGCTTCACGCACCCATTTCATCCAGGACCACCTAGCAACGCTGGGCCCATCCAATCCGTCACGTTCAGCTGAACCTATCACTGGAGGCGTCGGTGGCATGCTCGGCTTCCAGAACTGGGCTTCGGAAGCCGGAATTGTTACACAGCAACCTCAGGGTCAGCCGGCAAAGCTCTCACCCCCACCTGCCTCTACGCCCGCTCACACTGTGAACGCTCGTCCCCGCGCGACGGATAACATGTCCCGTCAGGCCTCGGCCACGTCTAATTTATCTTCTCCGCCTCTGAAAACTTCATCGCCGCAATATTCGCCGCCAAATTTGACCACTAAATTCTCTCCCCCGATTAACGCCGAGAGCTTACCTCTTGGAAAACGTTATATCGGTCCCGTCATCACGGAGGAGGAGCCCGATCCTATGGACGAAGAGCTTCTCAAGTCCAAATTGGCAGATGATTACCAACAGTATAAGATTAGCCTTCGTATCCAGATGATCTACCAGTTCCATGCCGAGGCTGCAGACATCGAGATCAAGCTCTTTGAATCGCTTCTGGCTGACGAGGGCACGAAGGAAAGCCGCGCCCGAGCCGTACAGGAGCATGAGACGAGCATGATGCGCCTCCGTGAGCAGAAGGAGGAGGAGCGCAAGCGGCTCTGCGCCGAGGAGCGGGAAAGGCGGCGAGAGGAGATGCGCAATCACCTTGCACAGAAACGGTCCCCACAGAGCCGGGAGGTCGACCCTGGGCCGAAGGCAAGTCCACCGGTGCCATGGCCTGACAAAACGTCGGTTCAACAACGACCGGGCAAAGTAACTCACCAAAAGGAGAGCACCCATCTTACTCAGCCTGCTGGTGCCTCCTCTACGAAGCTCGAAGCATCGAGTATCATAAAGAAATCGAGCAGTACTCTTTCCCAGGACGACGCTTCCGCGAACGAAGCATTATTTGCGAATGCCATGGCGATGATGGCTCAAGGGAAGCCTGATGCTGCAGGGTTGACCCCTACCCAAGCTTCGTTGAACGAGGCAATATTCTCTAACGCTGCCGCCATGCTCGCTGCTCAAGGTCAACCTGAGAGTAGCGGGAAGAGCACCCTGCAACCCCCCAGTATCATGAAAAAGTCCAACAGCTCTCGCTCGCAGGAGTACGACATACCTCAGATCACGGTGAGCCTCGCCGAAACCCCGGCCATTGCGCCTGAACCCGCACCAGCGCCGCCCACCATCATAAGGGGCAAAAAGGGCAAGAAGGGGCAACCTGCGGCGCAGCCTCCGCCCGCGAAGCCGGTTACCATCACCGAGGAACTGGAAATGGACACTGAACTGCCTCCAGCGCCTTCTCTCTGGGATACAGCTGCAGTTGCTGCTAAGAACGTTTGGGGAGCAGCGTCCGCTTCCATCGCCACGTCCAAAATTAAGCCCAACGCCTTGGTCGAGGAGGATGGGGACACTGATTACACCTTCACGCCGGCGCCGGCGCCATCCAAGGGTACTGTCAATACGAAGAAAGCTGTGCCTGCCACGAAGAAGGGGAAGAAAGTGACGATCGCCGAGGAGCCGGATGTTGACGCTGACCCAATCGTCTCTCCACCACCAACCTCGAAGACGAAGCCGACGAAAGGAGGCTGGGGCTCTGTGAATGGCAAGTCCAAAGTCACGCCCCCCGTCGCCGAGGAAAGCGAACCGGACCCTACGCCACCGCCACCTCCAGTGGCGTCAGGGTGGGGCAAAAAGGCTGCTCCTCAGGCTGCTACCATGTCTTCTCTGAAGCCACAGCTGAAAGTCGCCATTTCAGAGGAGAAAGAGAACGAGTTTGAACGAAGCCCTGCACCTGCTCGGACGAACAAGGCCAAGTCCGCATGGGACGTACCTGCTATCACGCCTAGTGCAAACACCAGCATACAGGCAGGGAAGAAGGTCACGCAGCAGCAAGCAGAGCCACGCCGCGGTGCCACGACCCCTGGCTTCAAGAGCGTCCGCATGAACCTCGTTCCGGATCCCGAGGACGAGTACCCGGAGATGACCGCAGACGATGACTCCATGGCCGCGGGATCGGCAGAGGATGGGGGTAATGCGAGCGCCTGGTTCAACCCAGAAAACATGAGCTACTGGGCCAACGTCATGGCTGGCCAATCCGAGGTGGAGACGCAGGCCGTTCCTGAAGCCACCGAGCAGACTGGCAAACACGTTCGATGGACACCCACAGTCAACGGGGAGAGCGACGATGAGGAGGAACTTGGCGGGGCAGACGAGGACCTGGCGACTAATGTGTGGATGCAGTACGCGATCAGTGGGGGCGATATACCCTCCTTGAATGACGCACCTGGGGTGCCGCAACTCATGTCTTCTGAAAGCGCACAGCGCGATACAAGTCTTTGGGGGCAGGGCGCGGGGAAGAAGTTGAATCCGACGACCGGTGAATTTGGGGATCGCGCGCAGCAGACTTCGGTCTTCGATAGAGCCGCGATCACCGGACAGTGGCCCAAGATGGACAGTTGGTTGTCCCCTCCCTCGAGAGGGCAAAACCCGGGCTCTACTAGAGTCTTTTGATGTGTGTGTTTTTTTTTCGAGATCCCTTTATTCTTTTTTTTTTCTCTTCTTCCGTCTGGTTAGTCTGACTGTCGATAATCGCTTTCATAGTATCTGCCGCTTTATTATTTATTATTTCCAGCCTTCTATGTTTCTGTACATTATATTTTCTTCACGAGCGCCTGCAGGTTCAGCACGAGTAACTTACTCGGATAATTCTAATCTTGTTGCTATCGCGCGGCCTAGTCGTAGTCTAACTTCTTCACCATTGCTATGATATGTTTTTGACGCTTATTGGGCAGAGGGAGAAGTTGACAATGGAGGTATGGAGAGAGGGGGGGGAAACGTCGAGTGTATCTTTCATTCCTTCAACGGAGTGCATTTTTAAACGAGGCCCGTTCGTATGAAATCAGGGGGCCCGCACAACTCTGCGCATCCAAGAGGGACTCTTGTCACGTGGGGGCACGGCGAACTCAAAGGTGACCATGCGGTCAGGTATTTTCTTCCGTTCATCGGGGGTTGATCGAAACTTCAGTCAGCTTTTTTTGGGGATAGATTGTGTTCGCACCTCCATTCGATGACACCGCTGTTAGTGGGGGCCACCCTCGGAGAGGTGGGGGTTGTTTTTATTTTTGTGCACCGCGATCAAGAGGCTTCAAGTGTCAGCGCCCGAGGAGAAGCGTCTCCACGAGCTTCCTGATGATCGATCACGCCGCGCAGCCTGGCTCGGGCCTCGGGGGTATTAGTAGCAGGATTCAAGAATGAAGCTTCGGAGCGCGGGCGTGGCATGGAGACTCGGCTAGATATCATCTAGATTTTAATCTTACTACCAAAGAGCCCGCAGGCCGTGGCATTTCGCAACGCTTGTTGGGATTGATATCGTTGTGCGTGACGATACATTCTACGATTTAGATTTTATGCAGCCTATTGTTTGTCTCCATGGAGCTTTCCGGAGCAACGATGATTGATGATCGCCGGTGCAATGAACGCCGGATATCAATTGGAAGAATAGGGATGACTGTCTCTACCCAAGGGGTTGCCCACGGGATATCGCTCTGCACTCAGTTTCGTATCAAAGGTTGGGAGCGAAAAGGAAAGGAGTGTGTTAGGTTGACCAAGTCAAAGTATGTACGACATCATTCATTACTACAAAGTGTACTTATACGTCTTATATCTGCTTCTCCACTTCTTCCGTCATGATTCTCGTGAGTATCTTTGCAACTGCCTCAGCGATCGCCTGTGCGACTGCCGTCTGGGACGGGTGAATTTTGGGTAGAATGCGTGTGTTGAATTTATCGGGATGGAAGCGCAACACCTCCGCTTTGACCTTGTCCCGCGCGGTTTTCCCTTCGACGCCAGGTCGTTGAGGGTGGAGCAAAAATGTTCGAACGCTTTGGTAGGTGATCTGGTCAGCAGAAGAAACGACACCAAACACAGGCCAGGGCATCTCCTGCACACCGATAGGGGGTAGAGAGTGGCTCGTCCGAAGCTCGTTCCACTTGCCCTCGTACACGGCAAAGTGCTGATGGGCGGCTAGCTCTTCCCTCTGCGCGGCGCGACGAGCTTGTTCGGCGAGGCGGGCCTGGCGTTCACGTTCTTCTCTGAGGATGCGTTCCCGCTCTTCGCGCATGAACCGTTCGTGCCAAGCTTGGGCCTCTCTGATCCGGCGCTCACGTTCCTCTTGCAACTTGCGCGCCCGCTCCTCTTGTAGTCTGCGTTCAAACTCCTCCAGTATCTTGCGTGCCCTCTCCTCTCGCAGTCGGCGCTCCTCTTCCTCTCGTCTTCGGCGCGCTTCCTCCTCGGCTTTGCGGGCCAGTTCCTCGTGGAAAAGACGCTCCTGTTCCTCCCGAATTTTGCGCTCCATTGCTTCATGGACACGTCGCCGCTCCTCGTCAGCACGCATCGCTGCCTGTTCCATGCGGCGAAAACGCGCCTCCCTCCGCTCATCCTTGGCCCGTACAAACTCGGCCACCTTTCTCTTTTGTTCCTCCCAGGCCTCTGCATCTTGACACTCTCCCCACATCTTGGCAGCATTTTCGTCTCTCGCCTTGTGTTCCTTTTGCCTCTCGGCAGCCTCGGCCGCAGCGCGTGCCATCCGCTGACGGCATTGCTCGAGATCGTGGTTCAACGTCTCGTCGAGCTCGAGGTTCTCGAGTTGCTTGAGGAAAATCTTGTCCTCGTCGTCCATGTGCTCGGGCGTCATCAGCGCCTCGGCCTCCCTCCGGAGCTTGCTGAGGTCCTTGTGCTCCCGGGTGGCGCGGCGCTCGCGATGGTCGAGGATCCGCTTGTGGAGTGCGTCCCGTTTCTCCTTCAACTGTTGCGCGCGGCGATGGTGAGGGACAATACCGGAACGGTTGGCGCCATTGTTGAACGAGAGACGTTTGGGCCCATATTGGACTTTGCGGCGAGGTGGAATCGGCGATGGATCCGGGGTGGGGTAATTGATTTCGCTGGCCTTTGGGAACGCTTTTGGACGATCTTCGGGGGTCGGGGTGGAGGGGCGTAAGGGGGATTTGCGACCATCCCCCGCGAATGGATCGGCGGGGCGCGGGGTAGGCGGGGAGTTGTCCCCTGGGCGGCGCGGACCTCTGATAGGACTGCTCAAGGGGCTGGGAGTGTTGAGGAAGTCGGGTGCCACGTTGAAGCATCGCCTGGGGTTGATGTAGTCGACGAATCTGAAACCAGCAGGGGACGACCTGGGCGTGGTGGGCTTGTAAGGGTGATAGAGAGCACGCGGAGTAAACATGTCGCTGAGAGGCCAATCGGGAAAGACTGTTTTTGGTGAGAGAAAAAGGTACCTAAGAGGGGACGAGCGCGAGTGACTCGGTAGTGAGCAATGACGCGAATGACTCGGTGTTGGTGGGTGGGTCGAATTGGACCATGTGTCCGCATCTTATACCGGAAACGGTCCCAGCATTCAAAGCACCACCATTTGTGTCTGTCAATCGTCCGGTCCACACTTGGGCGATGCTCCTCGAGTGGTTTCTATTGTTCTGCGACACCTGAAAACTCCGACAGAGTCCATCATTCTAGAAATGTAAGCACAATCCGTCGGTCAGCAGTCAACTGATTGCTGCGTCGTACGCAAGCGCCCACACACCTCACACTGTCATCGAGTCAATCAATACCTGATCGGGCCATGCGAGGCAGTGACTTTGTTTGACGTAGGGGCCAACAGTCCTGACAAGTGCGTGGACGCTGCTGGTTTCTATTTGAGTCGACCAGCCCCGCCTCGCCGCTCGGAACATGACGGGAGAGTCGGGCTTCCCACGGTATGACACGCATTCCACGAGTCAAATCGTCCGTTTGGCGGATGGCGGGCAGCGAGGCACGCCCAGGTCGCCACATAGCCATAAATGGAAAACACCCCTGACTAGGACGGTTTCCACGCGGCGCGCTGCCCGCCATTATAAAGAGACAAAGCGTCAAGGGAGAACAAAGAGACCCCCTGTCAAACCACCACCTCACGCGCGTCAAAGCAAACGTTGTCAGCAAACCTATTTGAGCAGAACAGAACAACACACCCCCATTGTCAGACGATCCACACCGAGTACGTCGCTCCTTATTCGCGCTCGTCTTGAGTTGAGCAAAGACGTACAGCATGGCACCCCAGACGCGTAGCACGGCCAAGTCTCCCCCTGGTCGTTCGACCCGCAACAGCGTATACGGCCGGTCTCCGTTACCACCCACCAAGCCTCAAAAGAGTTCGACCGATACATCCCCAGTCAAGTCCTCAGTTAAAACTGCGCCGGCGCATGATAAAGAAGTAAAAGTAAACTCCAACGTCAGCGGTACAAAAGGTACCCCATGGCTCGCATGCCGAGACGCGTATGGCGTCTTCACCACGGTCGCCGTGTCTGAGACCGGCGAAGGAATCCACGTACGCTGGTATTATCCAGAAGACGACTGTGAAGTCGATGAAGAGAATGGCGTCGACGTCGAGATGACGATGACTGTTGGCGGGGAACGCGGCGTCACACCTGCCGCGGCGGCTGGGCCCAGCAACGCCGTCCATCTCGCGTTCCCTCAGACGCCGATGGCACCACAGCCCTACGATGCCGGTTCTGTTATCTATACCCCTGTCAAGAAAGCGAGGCCCCTCCAGCCCAGTCCTCCGCGCATCGGGGATAAGGGTATACGCTGCCTGTACCAGAAGGGCGGTATCCTTCGGGACTTCAATGGCGGAGCCAGAATCATCCTCCGCCACCCGGTGGGATCGACCGCAAATCTGTCAAGAGAGCAAGTAGAGCGTCTGGAGAAGGAGCGAGAGGATAAAATCGTCCGAGTTCAGGTGGAAAAGCTGTTGGCTGAAAAGAGGCGCGTAGAAGAAGAGGGGCACTTTTCCGACAGTGGCTACGAAGACGAGATGGAGACAGACGTTCCTTCGTTCCAGCACGGCCTCAGAAGGGAACAAACGAACGACACCATCCTTATCTCCCACAACGATTCGTCTGACATTGCCCCCCTGGAAGAGACGGAGAGCGTTCCGAATGTCTTCAGGGGCCCTAATGGAGAGCTACTTGATCGTCACGGTCACCAAATGTTTGGCCGTGAAGGAACTATCCTCATCGATTCCACTTGCGCATTGCCAAGGAGGGTTAGGAGGGAGGAGACTTTCCTAACATCGACGGGGATTGAACATCACTCCAGCCTCTATCGCTGTGCTAGCGATGCCAATGAGTTGCGCCGGCCACATTTCGGACCCGAAGGAACTGAACTCATCGATTAATGCGACAGCACTGTTGGCACAACCCACGACGCCACCCGCTAATCTCATCCATATTGTTGTAGATCAACTCGTGTATCACCGCCTCTCATTCATCAACGTGTTTCTGTATCTCTTTGCTTGTAGTAATTTCCGCATCCCAGGAACTGGATCGGGATATGTCCTAACTATGTAGTGCGTCAACTGTAATAGTAACTACGGAACGTGCCAGAAATTCTTACGGTCTTCCCGTCGGAAACAACTAGCATGTGACCCTACGCCGACCATCATGACGACGCCGGATCATCTCCCCCAGGGTGTCAGATCGGAACGTGATGATGGGTTTGCATAGGAGTATTTTCTGGGGAGCATCGCAAAGAAGGAGTCAGTTTCAACGACTCAGAGTGCAGGGCTGATATCATTGGCGCCGGTGGGCTCGCCAATGGTTCGTTGCGGGCATTGGCCTGGAAGAAGGGTACTAAATCGAGACATCCAGTCCAGAGTCAAAGTGTTCTATACTAGGTAATGAAGCCTCTGAGTTGACATCCAAGCTCGGCTCACGACCTGTGCGCCTTTTTGTTCCCCGTAAGCTTGGGGACCGGACAAAGGTGAGTGATCGAGAGAAATAATGGGGGCAAAAAGAAGCGGAACAAGCCTGACATCGATTCTCTTGGGTGGTACATATGACACGTCACAGCGGGGGTCCACAACCACTCGGACTCGGGAATCGTTGATCGACACAGTAGATGCTGCCACAACATGTATTTCTGCCGCGTAATAGGAAAGCGACGGTAATCAAGGTAACCCAGAGAATGAACAACGGTCGAAATTACTTGGCGTGACTTCCAAAGGCGGGCCGACAAAGCTGAAGGGTTGCCACAAAAGTGATGGCTGCTGACGGACTCTGGCTTGCGGGAGGGCTGTCGACAAATAGCATGCCATAGGACGCAAACACTTTGATTGCCAAGCAACGCGCCTTTGAAAGTGATGTGTTCGACACTCATTCCGAGAACCACTGACTGTACGTCAAGGTCAAGTCAGGTTTTACAGCGAATAAATGTCATCTCGAAAAGGTAGATACATAATTTACTTTGAAAATTGTATGTAATAATGAAGCCAAAGAAAAAAAAAATAACGACCGTCGAGAGGTATCAATCCACCAACTTGAATGCCCCACTCCTCAATCTAACAATGCTGTCCGTGGATCCATGCCCAAGCCCGCCCGCAAATTCATGACGCCACCCGCAACAGAACTAATGGCGGTGGCATAAAAATAAGCCGCGCGGGACATGACCGCCTGCTCCACCAGCGCCACCACGTCCGTCAGTAGAATTGGCCATCCAAACTCTCGGTGGTCTTCATTTGTGAGGACGTCTGTGATCAAGATGGCCCCCTGTTCTCGTAGGTATTTAAGGTTCTCGGGATCCCGTTCGTCCGTGGCGATGTAATACCTTGTCAAGGGTGATACGTCGTATCTCGAATGGACGTAGACAAAAACCAAAAAAAGTACTCACTTATCGTCCGAATTTGGCGGGTCCAGTGTCACGAGGGAGGGGTTCGGGAGTGCGTCGGGCACATTGTACACAGTCGCTTCTCCGCCATGCATCGATACCAGCGCCTCCCGGCCAGTATCAAGATGCCGTTTGATTCGAGCAAGATGAGCTTTGAAATCAGCCTCCATCACCCAACCTAATCTCGCAACTGAGCAGCGGTGAGTAGTTTGATATGAACTTGGGTAGACGCAAGCTTACAATCCCCTCGGCGCATATGCGCAGCCATCCACAGTCGCCCGCCGTTCACAGCGAACATGCGATCACTGATCCGTTCGGCCAGGGAAAGAATGGCGTCTATCAATGGCATATCGTACAACACCGTCTGCGTGTAACGCGCTTGGCTTGCAGCAGACGTGAAATACAAGGCACCCTAGTTCACTCAGTGACTTGCTGGTGACCACCAAACAACATCGATACTCACAGGTTTACGTCCATTATGTACCTCTCCACGCAACAGAAGAACCCGCGCTGGTATACTATGGAAATCTTCGTATAGACCTCTTATCCGATGTCTCGGGACAGCCTCGTAGATTGGTGAAATTACATCTTTCACTGCATCCATACCAGCTCTGTGAAACACGCAAATTCAGCATCTCTTCTGACCAAAAGCACAGCAGTACTCACGCGCCGTCATAGGTATATACCACTTCAAAACCGTTTTCTCGCAGGACATTGCCAATCTCCTCTGCCGACGATGTCGACGTGATGCGCTCTCCATCTTCGACGACCCTCCGGACACTGCCCCAATCTAATATAGGTCTGCCTTGCGGTAGAAGATCCGTCAACGCATGATAGATTGGCGAGTTTTGCGGCTTGGATTCAGTCCATTGTCCTACTTGGTCGCGAGAAGGATCACCCCCTATTTGTTGGCTCCATCCTCCACGCTGACGCATATCCTGGGGTATATTATCAACACGGACCATGGTACCCGACTCATACCAGTCGTTCTCGATGGCATGGAGACTGGGGCTCAAATCACCCGTCATGTCTCGCACATGGTAGGTATCAATGTCCCAGTGGCCATCGCTCGATTCGAGGTCCGGCGAAAGATTATGCAGGCGAAGGTAGTCTGCGGTGGTGATCACAGCGTGTGATTGCTGGAGGTGTGTGAGGTTGAACATGACGGATGTTGGTACCTTCCACGCCATTTGTTGTTCAATTGGGAGATCCCGCCACTCGTCGGAATGCGTGGCATCACCACGATTCACCATTGTAGCATATGCCGCACACGTCGCACTGAGCAAGCAAAAACTCAACATATGAATGACATTGGCCGGAGAAAAAGGCGACGTACATGTCGAATTCGCACGCTCGAGCGTATACAAAGGAAGGTAGGATGGTTGTTCGGTTCAGTATGCGGCCATGAAGGACTGCCGTTTCGATGATATAGCGCATCTACCATCATGGTGAGTAGGCGGAGATAGGCCCGTCGGGAGTCACATACATTATTCCAACCTAGCCAGAGACTGTAGTCGCGGGCATAGAACCCATTCGTTTTGGAAACCATGTCGGTAAGGTATTGCAAGTAGAGCTCGTCCGAGGTGCTCGGAGGGCCCAGGAGAGGCTGGTCGGCCCAGATGACTTCGTCGCCCAACGTTGTCTGGGCAGGGAGCGATTGACTAAGGAACTGGAATTTAGCGCCGTAACCAATGGTCGACAGCCCGAACCCGACAAGTATGCCGACGAAGATGGCTAGACCGACGAGCGAAGAAACGGGCGTGTTGGGTTTTGGCATGGCTGGGATGTTTTAGAGAACGGGCCAGTCAGCGAAAGGAAACATACCAGGAAAGGCGGCTTTTAGTCAAAGGAGATGGCATAGCTCTGACCGCTTAGACTCGCCAACGAGTCAGGCGAACACCAGTCAATTTCGCTCCATATGGCATGTCTGCCGAGCTGCCGGACACATTGCGCATTTTTCCTGTCAAGCTGCACCGAGTCTGCCCCAGCGACTGCCACTGCCTCGCCGTTTTTCAATGCACACGACGGTCTGCACGTCACCGGTCACCCCCCAAATAAAAAACACGCCGTACAAATATTCATTTCAGACTCCGGGCCGGGTGGAGCGCCGTTGTCACTGCAGGCGCAAATTGCCACCGCGAGTGCGCAGCAGACAACCAACCGCCTTGCCGGACACGTTGCATGAGTTATGGATATCGGTACCACGATACATGGCAGCTAGATTATCGAGCAGATAGGCTCGGCGAGTCCCTGAAACATATGTAAAACCACAACCAAGGCAACTGGTCATCGTGTAGGAGTGCATATTCTAGTCAATTTTCTTCGGCCCTTCCACAAGTCTCTTGCGTTCCAAGATCTCTACCCATTTCCTCGGGAACCAGCCTTCTCTCCCGTCACGCGTCCGCCCTCTCCACCACTCGCTCTCCACCTCCTGCCGGGGATCCACTTCCATCCCTGTGGCGGGGTCCAGTTTTCCCATAATCGCGACGATCTCGTCCTCCTTCAGCGCGAGCTCAGAGGGTGACGAGGGTGTGAATGGGTACAGTGCTCGAGCAAACGATAGCGTGGAAGGGTCAAGTGGCCCAGGCTGGCCACCAATCTGACCCTGAGACTGCTGCTGAGCACGCTCGTGGAGAATCTTGATCAGCTTTGACATGGCGTATGGGACGCCAAAGATGGCGAGGAAGAAGATGATAAGAGGTTTCTTGCTCGGTTTCGATCCGGGCGGTCCAAGCGGCCCCTGCACGGGGCGCCCATTGATGAACTCTCTAAACTCTCCCTGCATCGGTGAGCTCGGCTTCCCGGTGACGAGGTCTTTCATCCATTTCACAAGTCCAAACAACCCAAGCACGCTCCCCAGGGCATTCCGGAGGTGACTGAACTGTTCGATGACGCCAACCATGGCGAAGAAAGAGCTGTGTGTCGCCATGAATGTCGACTCGAGCATTTGCGCAACGCCTGTAAAAGTCTGCACGATAGAATGAAGGAGGGTGAAGGTGTGTTGGGTGGTTGTTTCAAGTGTTTGGGTGAGAGAAGGATTGTTAGGATCCATGTTCATGCCCATACCACCCATCCCCGGCATCCCACCGTACATGTTGTTCATTCCGTACCCCCCGTATCCACCATACCCGCCCATTCCACCGCCCATTCCACCGTATCCAACACTTCCACCGTACATTGTACTGCCATACGGGGAGTACGTCGAGCCAAATCGCGAGTATGGTGAGTATGGGAGGGTGTTGTAGGGTGAAGTGGTAGTTCCATAAGGCGAGGTAGACATCGAAGGGTTAGACAGGGAAGTAGGACGGGCGGGGACGGAAGGGGGTTCAGAGGAAGACGCCAGGGTTGTTGATGATGTTGCCGTCGTCGTCGTTGATGGCAGCGACGACGGTAATGGAGCAGAGGATTGTGCGCCCGCGCGCTCCCATGGCTTTGGCGGCGATGCCATCGTCGTCGCGAATAAGGTACCGTGAGAAATCTGAGATTGGAAACACCGCTTGTCCTGCTTGCAACCCAGACGACGGACGACAGGTAGTGAGGGAGCGCGTGGGCATGATGTATTCGCAGTAAACGACGGCTAGTAGTACTATTATCCCAAGCATGCACGATCCTACAGAAACAACGCTGTCAAAGGATACGAGTACGGACTCAACGCTGGACCAGCACGAACACTCCATCGTCGGGCACGCTAAGCCACAGTAAGCTCAGCCAGCCCGGGACGTATATTGTCGATAGAGATCATCAACGAATTGCTTGTTCGTCTGTCGGCCACAACCACGTGTGAGCAAAGCGCAGCGCGTGGAAGCGGCGCGGGAAATAGGACGCACGTAGATCAGCGACAAGACCTCGCTGACAAAGTCCTTCTTCGATAAATCTCTCAGTCGACTGGCATTGTCTTGCGAGGCGAGCGAGACCAACAGCGCGGACTGCGCACCGTTAATGTTGATCTTGGGCCCGTCGGCATGCCCGCTCGCATGGGCCTGTCTCGTCGATGGGACGGCATTGTTGGCGCACTCGGGCTGCGCAGGACGTTTTGCCTTTCCGTTGGGCATGCCCGTTGGTGGGCCGG
>JBBPNQ010000645.1:0-13450 GCA_038090975.1 Boletellus pseudochrysenteroides
TACATGTACCATGGAACAGCCCCACTTCGATAGTCACGAGAGGCGAGCACCGTCGAGGTCCTCTGGATTTGGTCGTGTTACTGACTTGCCCCTTCAACAGATCGACCAAGAGCCAGGGTGCGAATGCGATCAACACCTGGAGGGGCTTGCCTTGAGCATGATCCTTAGCCTGACGAAGAGCGATAAAGAACTATTGATGATGAAGTCGATGTATGTTTCTTCGTTCCCTCATGTACGTTCAAACAGACTTCGTATAATGGGAGATCATCCTTGCACCTGTGCAGGGGTGGGAGCATATTTAACGGGTGGTCTACAACAATTACAGGTGTGGTCTTCATCATAAAACCGCAGCAGTTCGTCAGGTACAGGTCACCTCCATCAGCAATACCCGGTAAAGATAGGAAAGGTTGGCCACCTGGACGATACCGTTCTCTAACAGCGATCTCGGTGCAACCAAGAACCTGCGCAGCGCCTGGAACAGGACATGCTCGGCTGCACAATTCGTTGAGGACTGACTTCGTGATGACGAGTACGGGAATGAACATACGACGACGGTAGTCCTATCATATCCAGCACAAGGTTTGGAATCTGGCGTCTGACCTGCTATCGAAGGGGACCAGCATACATTCGGAGTAGCACGCACTTCGTGAGGAGGCCTTTGACTTGACGTCCGTCGTCGTCGAAATGCTTCCTTCCAAGCACAGGGATCGGGGTCTCCGACTACCCGGACTAGCGTTTTCACTCCCAGCCGACGAATCCACTGCCTCGCGTGCAATCGAGCTTGCATACGAGCGCGATTTCTCTCGCATATGATCCGTGATTGTCCCTCATTCCACGCACGTCGATCGACTTATTCTCTTCTCGTAGTGTGCTCGATAAGAACAAACGACTACTTGATTATGTCGACGCTGCCCTACTGAAAGCCATGTGCCAATGGCAGGCAAGACACGCTAATCCAGTACGTTATCGGCCAGTCGAACTTCCCTCGGTCATCTTGGGTCTCGTGCGGTGGTTGGCCACATGAATTACATCTTTCGTGATGATATCTGACACTCCCGATTCACAGTGCGGCACACGACCAGATGTTACATAGGATAATCGATAATGCACCAGCATTATATCTTCCTCCCCATTACAATGCACCAAGTGATTGAAGGGATGCGAAGATTGATCCAGCGGGCACGAACCCACCATAAAACTTCGCTTGCACTGCCGCCGCCGCCGAACCTGGGAGGGCAAAACCTTGCTCAGTGCTCGAACAGCTCAAGTACCGACATGGAACGCACCGGCGCGTATACCACAGTGTGTAAAGCCTAGTATCGTAGCGAAACCCTTTGCCAGGGGGTGAGCGAGTAACACGGCCCCCACCAGTGTTACAATGCACCATGGGTTCTCGGCGACTAGGTTGCATAATGTATTCTGCGACATCGTCCGGGAAGCTACTTTCAAGACTTACCGAAATTTTTGGCCACAGTCCACGCGTTTTGCACATGGGGCCATAACGCGGTAAACAGATGGACAGCAGCTTCGCCAATCACGTCAAGGAGTTCCAACAGGACCCTTTTGAGGATGTCGAGCCATCCTTGGGGAGTTACGCTCATGGTGAAGTCGAGATAGGGATAGTGAGATGGTGCGTCAACATCCCTGGATTGCCGTCTCTTGTAGGTTTCTGTAAGCGCAGACATAAACTCGTGTTTTGTCTCCGATGAACCATCGGATGGAAACGCGGATCAAAACAAAGCTGGTATGAAGTAGGCCCGAAGAATGTGAGATAGTTCAAGGGAGAAGCCAATGTCCATGATTAGCTAAATGGCTGAGCAAACTGTGTATGTGAAGGTTCTCGACTGGCTGCACCCTGGTGACAATGGACAGGTTCGGCATTAGGCTACAGCGAAGTTCTGATATCCAATGAACAGACTGGCATATCCATAGCGGCCGGGAATTAATACGTACATTTTTGAAGAACCGAATACCTGGTGGCGCTTGGGACGATTGCGTTCGCCACAGGAAGTACATGAATAGAAGCGCGCAGGCGTCCGTCTACCTCGTCTTAGCAGCCATCGTGCGGAGAAATAACCCATCGGACGGAACCAAAAGTTCGGACTTGCTAATCTCTTTGGAGGATCTGACGAAGTTCGTGCTTGCATCTGTCAAAGGAACGAGTAATCGTTTGGCGCCACTTCACTCGGAGTCAGGAAAAAGTCGTCTCACCTGGAACCATTCCTCGGAGTCCCAGATAGACAATTCTGCACATCATGCGCTCAACTCGCCATAAGTATGCTTCGGTAATGATTTCGACCTTGGTCTGCTTCGTCGTTAACACAAACGACAAAGGGGCCGGCGACAGCAAAGAACATTCCCCGAAGTACGAGGAACCACAAGCCTAGGAATCAGTGCGAGAATCATGCATCACAATACTTTTTGGGTGTAGCAGGGGTACAACTAGAGGTGGCACTGCTGTCCCTCTGAAGATACCGTATTGCCTGCCCACCATGAGAAGTTGGAATGTTTGATTGTACCTTTCCAGACTTTGTATTAACGACGGAGCTGTGCTTGTGCTGTACCATGAAATCTATTCATTGGGCCCTGCTACGGTGCCTGAGCTGGCTCTAGAGTAGTAACGGGAGTAGGAGGAATAGACAGTGAATGGGGTTCGATCAGCAAACTTCCCAACCGTGGTGGTGATTTGCGATTTATGAACTCGTAGGTAGTTGGTAGTTTCGCGGCACCAAGGCGCAAAGCTATGAAGGTATTCAGTTGCAGTAGAAGTAGGGATTATCCAGACAACCACCTTCCCGTGCAATCTCCTCACGTATGGGAACGCCGCCAACCTCAAAAATGACACGCCCAGTAGGGACACTGGAGTACGTTGAGAAATGTGTAATATATGTCAATAAACGGGAACTATACCGAGTTGCCCAAAATTCGAAGGTTCCCTTACCCTTCCCCATACGCGTTTCGTTCCCCTACATATATGCGGTGTCAGCATAGTCCCACTCGCATACCAGACACGAACGTACTTTTATGCAGACAGGGATATCTGGGAACACTCGCAAATACACCTTTGCACCTTTCACAACCTTGATGGCCCGCTTTATAACCTCCTCGGCGGTCGCGAGCTGTTTCGCAGTGAACCGGACACCTTGTCCCTTGATTCTGATGCCATAGTCTCCATATGCGAGGGTCGTACCCCGCGTAGATCCACCAGTGGGGATAGGAATGCGACCTTTTTGGCGTTTGGCGTACTTGACCTTGCGCGGGGCGATTTGATTGCGGAAACGCGCACCAAAAGTACCATTTGGAATGGATACTGGTGCTACCGCCTGTCTTAGTCTTGGCAACGCAGAAGAGAGGGAAAAGAATGAGAACATGGCAGTCCTGAGACAGAGGTCGGAACTAGAGGCCAGAAAACGCATGTGACCCCCAACGAAGGGGTTATGATATTAACTGGGCCCACCTGCAAGGACTTTGTCGACAACCGCCACGACCACTGTCGGTCACCACCATGAGCGACAGGAAGAGAGCGTTCGAGGGCAACGGCGAGACTTCGGTCGCAAAGAAATTCAGAAGGTACAGCAGAATCTGTTCTTGTGAGCCTTGTCTCTGATCCGGGTTGTATTCTTTGGCAGCGATGCTGTGAGTGCTTTCCCCGTCTCTCAAGGTGATTCAACCATCGCACTTCACTCTAACACGTTTCTATAACCTTTCTGCTCTTCTACAGACACCCTCTAATGGTCCCTCGACGCCCGCTGTAGGTTGCCGCTTGCACCGACGTCCCCCTTTCAATCTGCTGACCGTTCTGTCACAGATATCAGGAGATGCGCTCATCGCTCAAAAGCGGGCGGAAATTGCTGCCAAGGTAGCTGCGATGAAGAACAGTACTCCAGGCGTCGCAAAACCAGTTGCCATCACGACTCCACCCATCAAGACTGCCAGTCCTCCCCCTGCATCCGGACCTGTGATGCCCAACATGGACGACCTTGGGCGCAAAGTCGCAGAAGCAAAACGCCGTGTCGCGGAAGCTCAAAGCAAACTCGCTATCAAGGATAACCCTTACATGGTGCGTCCACCGCGTCATCTCCCAGCCCTCTGGCTGACGACCCCGTGCAGTCGATGCCTCAGACTGGAAAGAAGAACAAGCAACCAGAACCTGCGCAACAAGGAGCTGGTTTGAAGATGGCCGCACATCCATTGTTGCTCGAGACTACTCCAGTTGCGCCACAGTCCAAGAAGGACAAGTACAAACCAATGCAGCCCAAGTTTGCCTCTATCAAGGTCCGAGTCCTGGTTCCTTTAATCGGAGGTCTTGCGCTCACACAGGGTGTCAGGCAAACATTCGTAATGTGCCCACTCCTCCCACTGCTCCGACCCCGGTTCCCATGGCCGAGGTTAAATCCAACCCCTACTCCTCTGGACAGTCTGCTGCAAAGGAGAGCGGCTTTGAGGGTGCTCCAAAGGAGCGAACTGGCCGTTCATTTAGGTTTAATCCCAAAGGCAAGTATGTGCAACTTGGGAACCAGATACGACAAGAGATCCAACTCGAGGCGCTGAAGCAACGTATCGCGGAGAGTGCTCGCAAAGCAGGGTTAGACTCGGAATTCGAGACTCTGGAAAAGAATATCAAAGTGAGCATCATCACCACTAAGCTAGTTCGAACTGACTTTGTGTGTAGCGTGAGCCACCCCCGGAGGTGGAGTGGTGGGATGCTGCCTTGCTTCCGAACAAGACTTACGATGACCTTTCCTTTGGTCTTGAAAATCTCAGTATTCGCACTCAGGACTCCCCGGTCACGCTTTATATCCAACATCCCATCCCGATTCCCGGTAGTGGTGACAAGAACAAGGTCAGCCTCAAACCACTCAAATTGACCGCCAAGGCACGTCACGTCCTTTAACTTGCTTATTCTTCACTTCTAATCCTGTCTACAGGAGCAAAAGAAGATGAGAAAACAACGTCGGCAGGCTGAACTACAAGACAAGCGTGACCGCATTCGAATGGGTCTTATCCCTCCTGATCCTCCTAAAGGTAGTTGACACAAATCAATTAGCACAGCTAACATTAATGTACCATAGTTCGCCTTGCCAACTTGATGAAGGTTTTGACCTCAGATGCGGTTCAAGATCCTACCCGAGTCGAAGCTCGTGTGCGCCGCGAAGTCGCTATGAGGAAGCATACACACGAGAAGATGAACGCCGAGCGCAAGCTCACCGATGACCAGCGACGTGAAAAGGTCGAGAACAAGAAGCTGGAAGAGGAAAAGAAAGGAATTTGTGGTGCTGTATTCAAGTATGTCTATTCTTTGGTCGCTCTTTTGTCTCCCCCACTCTAATGTCCTTTGTAATGAAGGGTCAAGAGCCTGTCGGATCCCGCTCACCGTTTTAAAGTTCGGAAAAACGCGGAGCAGATGAATTTGACGGGTTTGTGTATTTTGAATCCCGGGTTCAGCATGGTCTATGTCGAAGGCGCGCAGAAGTTCATACGACAATACAAACGCCTTATGCTACACCGTATCGCCTGGACAGAGGCGGCACGCCCTCGTGGAGGGGAAGACGTCGAAATCGAGAGCGGTGACGAGGAAGGTACAAGTGGGAAAGGGAAAGATAGGGCCGATGTGGTTGCAAATGCTGAGGGAGAGGGCGTACCATCGCTGGAGGACAACGCATGTTACTTGGTCTGGGAAGGTCTGCTGCGAGAGCGGGCGTTCAACAACTTTAAGCCGAGGAGCTGCCCTACGGATGGGACTGCGAAGGAAGCGCTTGGACAGAAGTTGGCAGGATACTGGGATATGACCAAGAACTGGAAACCAGAGGAAGAGGAGTTGTTCTAGTCCCCTTCATTATCTTACTAAGTATGACTTTTCTTTACTAGTCCCTTGTGTTGTTTTTCGCGGAGTTGGAAACGCAAAGTATTAGATGACACGGTGCTTGTCTGGGGTCGTTACCGCATGCATCTTGCTCTGGCAGTGCTGTCTGCGACGTCACTGTTTGCCTTCGTTGCCGGTTCCCCTCTCGTAGACATGAGCCCGAACACGGAGCAACTAGTGCTCAGTTCGCACGATAGCATTGATCCGCTTAGCCAGTGCCAACCTGAAGGTAGCCTCTGCGATTGGCCAGCTGGCTCAAGGGGTCCTTGTTGCCCACCGCTGTTGTGTGTACCACTCAGCACCCACAAGACGCCTTACTTGGTTTGTGCTTGAGGTTCGTGCTTTTCATTTGTCGCGTGTTCTGTGGACCGACGTGTACTCCAGGGTGCTTTGTGTTGTGTCCATTTATGGCGTCATTTCTTGCATTCACTAGTGCTTGTCTGGGTACTGTATGCCACGTGTCTGCCCCGTGGAGACGTAAACGTTGTGACGTTCTGTTTGTGCTGGCCGGATGTTACAGTTTCAGACTGCACAGGTTGGATCCGGTTCTTCTCAGTGGTCATTTCCAGAAGTTTCGTTGGTGTTACCATGCGCTCACCCGGCTCTTCAAATGGCACTTACCGCGATCTCACGCAGAGTCTCCGAAAAGGCGGACTGGAACAAATTATAAGCCCAGAGTAGAGACTTTGTTGGCATGTTCATCATCTATGTGACGCGTCGTCAAGTATGCCTTGTTTCCCCTCATTTGTCACCCCAAGGAAGCTAAGTATGTCCTACTTGGACCTTGCCGTTCATTTCAAGTAGGAGAGGAAGCTTTTTCCAGAGTTGAAACAGCCCACCTAAAGCCGGAAAGTTCCGTTCGTAGTACTGACTGCGCAGCGTCACTGACACCGTATATATACAGTACCTCTCTACAACTATCTTAGTCATGTCGCTGTTTGCTCTCGTCGCGGGCTCTCTGCACGACGCCAGCCCAGACGTACGAGCGGAACAATGTCAAGGCTATGGCACCCTTTGTGACCTGGTTTGGACAAAGTGTTGTCTATCATGTACTCGTGTTGTCCTCAATGTTCTTCAATGAAAGACTTGTTTGTACGCTGTTACGCCGCACATATGCATGTCACGTGGGTGGAATTCTTGGGCTTATAGTATCTGATGAACGACGACGAACGCCCTACCTGCGCCCTCCAAGTCGGGTTGTTCAGCTCGGAAAACCCAAGATGAGATGTTCATCGGGGTAAGCCGAGTGCGGATCGGACAGCCCTCGTGAGACGCAAGTCCCCATACATGGGGATCTTACTGTGCCTGCCTGCTTCATCTAGCCCTCCATGCAAGGGTGGGCGATCGTAGCTTTAGCCTTCGAATGCAATTCGCTCCTCTACTCAGGGGTACATGTACCAAAACAAGCTTACACCAGTTTCGGCCGATGGTGATCAGAGCCAATCAACCTTCGCAAGTACTTCCGCCATCATGTCCCCAGACGCGCTGCAGTCTTATCAAACAGAGCTCCTCATCCAAGCCAAAGAAGTCGGTGCGCTCAAGTTTGGCCAATTCACTCTCAAATCAGGACGGTACGCCCCGGTCGCACGATCGTGAAACAATGACACAATAATGCTGCACCCCACTCGGCTTAGGATCTCGCCCTACTTCTTCAACGCCGGTCTGATGAGCAGCGGCAAGATCCTCCACACGATCGCAAACGCGTATGCGGCGACGATTGTCGACGCGCTTGACGCGCGCGTGGTGCCCGCGTTCGACGTCGTGTTTGGGCCGGCATACAAGGGGATCGCGCTCGCAGCCTGCACGACGCTCGTGCTGAGCGCCAAGTATGGGCGCGCGTATGGGTTCGCGTACGACCGCAAGGAGGCAAAGGATCATGGAGAGGGTGGGAAGCTCGTCGGGGTGCCCGTGCAGGGGGAGAAGGTCCTCATTTTGGATGACGTCATGACTGCCGGGACGGCTGTGAGGTTGGCTATCGAGTCGATCCAAGCAGCGGGAGGCGAGGTGGTGGGTGTGATTCAGTTGCTCGATAGGGAGGAGAGAGGAAAGGACGGTGGGAGCACAGTGGAAGAGGTGGAGGGCATCGTCGGTGGCAAGGGACGCGTACTATCGGTACTCAAGATGAGGACATTGATGGCTTGGTTGGAGAAAAATGGACAAGCAGACATTTTGGACAGGATGAGGGCATACTGGGACGAGTATGGGTGGAAAGCATAAGACTACAGACCGCTATACAAGTCGCGTGTGCGTAGCTAAGCCCTCCATGTTCTCTGCAGAAAAAATACGACCATGTTAGACTGGCGTGCACCCTAATGATCGCCGAGCCGTTGACCAGAACCCCAGTTGTATCCAGTTGCACGAGCGCTTGCGGCTTGCGCGGCGCGTCTAGGTGCGTGGACTTGATATCCGCCTCTGTTTGTACTCTGTCGCCCTCCGCCATGCTCACCGAACCAATCTTTCAACCACTTTGGTGCAATAACAAAGTTCGCAATCCTCCCTTGCCCCATACCTCCAGCTCCGGTGCCCGCACCCCACACGGACCACCACCAGAGGTGACCAACGATCATTCCTGTCAGATTTTCTGATGCACGACCATTGATGACGTCCATCGCAAGCAGGGCGTATGGGAAGTATTTGACCGGGATAGCGACGAGGCCCATTATAGACGTTTGTGCACCCGGTGGGGACAACATACACATCAAGTAGGTGATGCAGCTCACTAGCGCGTGGTCATGGACCATGGAGCCAAACGGGCGGTTAAGGGCCTAGGGACCATTGAGGGACCTGATA
This sequence comes from Boletellus pseudochrysenteroides, assembly GCA_038090975.1. Lineage (NCBI taxonomy): Eukaryota > Fungi > Basidiomycota > Agaricomycetes > Boletales > Boletaceae > Boletellus > Boletellus pseudochrysenteroides. The sequence continues at coordinate 8,654 of JBBPNQ010000645.1, forward strand.
GGGATTGTGATAATTAAGAGACTGACGATAATAGCAAGAGACGCAAGCGAGAGCTGCCACGCATAGTCCGAGGAACGACGTTCATAGTTTGCGTGCTCGAGAGTGTTGGAATTTCGGCTGGCAGAGTACCACGAGTTGGAAGGTTCAAACACACAAACGAAACGGGGAACTCAACTATAACATCACGAGGTGGAACAAGTAGTCCAGCTTCATTGCTAATTCATCGAAATTGAGGTTCAAGCAATAGCGGAGAGTCAATGGGCACTTACTCCCGAAAAACAAGCTTGTGTAGATTCTCCATAGCTACGAATCTTGAGCGGCGCAAAGAAAAATACGATGACGCTTTACCTCCCATTTCTTGGTTATGAGCGGGGTTATGAAGACCAGCTTGTGCATAGGCACTAAGCCAAGGATGGCAGGTGCAGTAATGCCAAGAGAAGACAGAACAAGAAAACGCGTTACTGGAGGGATTTTCTTGATTTCTGCGAGAATATCTGCCATGTTGGTCGCAAGTCGAGATGTGTCATGCCAGTTCCACGACAGATACGGAATGGCTGGGTGGGGTGCACGTGATACTACCGCCGCCGAAGCCCGACTGTACGTACCTTCTTGTGATCTAGTTTGGATGCAAATATCCCCCGCAACGTTCCTTTCCCGTGTCCCATGTCTATCTACCATTGCGACAAACCGCCTATATAATGATTTTGAAGGAGTTACTAACTTATCTACTGAAGGATGTCACCCCTGACGAAGAGGAGCGTGGGGACGCACAGCCGACACCCCGGGCGACATCCTCACAAGACTCGCGAAACACTAGGGATTCGGATAAAGTAGGTGGTCAAATGACCGACGGGGATGATCTAGACTCGGAACATGACGACGAAGAGGAATACGACGACGCGCTCCCCAATGTCGTTTTGGACGCCCAGCCAAGGGCAAGTCCACGCGGTCTATGCTCCATTCTTTCCCGAATGCGGTCGTCTATATTTCCCTCCCCGACAGATGAAGAAGAGGTCCAAGCATACATACCCCACTATCGGATCCTGCCAATTGTATCTGGCATCACCATCCCATTTTCTATTCTGTTGGAGATACCCGGGTTAACAGCGCATTGGTATATTCTCACAGAAGGCTCTACCGTCGTAGCCTCGAAACCTAACACCCCCTTGCTCGACGTCGGAATTGCGCTGAGTATATTTTGCGCAGTCGTAGCCAACATCTGCTTGGTCATTCGTTTCTTGGAAAGACGTATCAAGGCAATGACCATTCTGTGTACTCTGTTTCTCTCAATACATGGTAAGCTCACTGTTATATTCCCGCTTCGTGACCCTGCCACTGTGTTCAGATATGATCAACGTTGCCGCTCTTGCTGCGTTCGGAGGGACAAAGGATGGCTACACCTACGGGCAGGCATTCTGGTTGACGCTATGTTCCACGATCCTGTCCGCGTTCACGAACGTGACCCTCATCATTGATCTTATTCGGACCCCCGATTTCAAGCGAAGTGGTGAGTTGCCGGACTGTATTGTAATAACTAGTCAGTTGATCACTCAGAACAGGGAGCGGACTCACCCGGAGACAACGATCTTTGGTCATTATCATCATTGGTCTATTCTGCTACATTGCACTTGGGGCTCTTGTCAATTCGCTCCTCCTCGACCTGACATTTATCAACGGCTTATACTTTACGGTTGTAACCATCGAGACTATCGGCTTCGGGGACATCGTCCCAATCACCAGGAGCTCCAGATTATTTGTCTGTTTCTACGCCACAATAGGTGTGATTAATCTCGCTTTCGTGGTCGGCTATGTTCGCGAGACTGTCTTGGAGGGCCTTGATTTCGGATACCGGAAGCGTGTTTTGGCGATACAAGAGAAGAGACGAGCTGCTATTCGTCGAAAGCGTGCAGAGAATCGGTGGAGACATGCCATCATATGGCGTCTACGTGAACGACATGCACCCGTTTGGATCCCAAATAACACAAGCGATCGCAAGTCCCTTTGGTTGAAGCTCAAGTCCGGCTTTTGGTGCGCCGAGGGGGTAATTTGGTCGAACGCCAGGAGAAACACACAGCAGAGCCATCGCCGGCATGGTATGAAACTTAATCTGCAGGCTCTTCCGCATTGTCAGCTCGAAGCTGCAGCCCTCGAGGCTGGTGTCCCCCTCGATACCCTACTCCCCGCGGGTTTCTACGACACGTATGATCATGATGGTGGCGCACAACACCATGTTTTACCTTCGTGGTTTGTTGTCAATCCGGTCTACCATCGTGACGAACGTGTCAACGATTCTTTGACACATCATCGGTTGGGTGCCATGGCTGTGATGGTCACAAAGCTGAGCTTCTCCGTCTACGAGACCGGTGGCGATCCCCTCCCGGAGGGAGGTCGTATTCAGGACGCGTTTGGACCAGAAGCCGTCCAAGATAGTTCTGGAAGTTTGCAAACGAGCTCGGAGGACGGGGTCGACTATCGTGCAGATGTGGCGGATAACGAGAAGAAAGCGTATTATCGACGCTCTGGGTTGAGTTGGGGCTGGTTTCTCATTTTCTGGATGGTAAGCGAACACAGAAGTAAGGGGATGATCACTGACTCTGCTCTGCAGGGCGGTGCAGCCATCTTCAAGCTGACCGAGGGTTGGACATATGGACTGTCTATATACTTTTGTCAGCATTCCCACTCCCTTGAAAGATTTTTTTTGCTGACGCTTTCCGTTAGGCTTTGTTGCTTTTTCTACGATTGGCTATGGTGATCTGGCACCCACTACGCCAGCAGGTCGTTCGATCTTTGTTGTGTGGGCTTTGGTCGGTGTCGCCACCATGACGATTTTCATTTCGGGTCCGCAATTGAGCATATATTCTGACTTGGCAACGCTGACACCTCCGCATACAGTCGTTTCTGAAGCATACACCTCCCGATACAAGGGCATTCTTGGTCGAAACACTTTCAAACGTGTCGTTCAGCAATATCACAAACGTACCAAGGTCGAGTTGAGCGAAAAGGTACAACGCATAGGTTCCTCAACCGGTGTGAAGTTCGTCCTCCACGACACGTTCGAACGCGAAGAAACCACCGACATTGCCGAGGACTCGGAATCACTGCCAGCGAGTGCCGCCGCCGCCGACGGCACCGCCCGTGCGGTCGCCTCGACCTCCAAACCGGATACTACTTCGCATGTGCAACATGCCCAACGGTCGCTGGAACAGCTCCCGAAACAGGTGTTGACAGAGACACGGTCGATCCAGCAGTACATGCAACTGATGGGGAACCTTGACGGGCGTTCGACGGACACGGAAAGGTTTGTCGACGAGACGCTTTGGCGCCTTGTCGATGAGGTCATGGGTAGGAGGAAGCTGACCGAGAGTACCAAGATGGATCTCTTGAAGGATGGGGAGTCTCGTCAGGTTTGTGGTTCTGACATGTGGTTCGCGACTTTTTTTAAATATATCTTGATGGGACATAGACGCTGATGATGTTGGGAATCGAACGTGAGTCGGATGAATCGGGTGGACGATGTGCTGACGCACTCGATATGCAGGATCACTGAAAGAGTTGGTGGACATTTCTGAGCAGGCGATCGTGGCTATTCAGGAGCGGAACAGGACCATTGCAGCGTTGGAACGGGGAAGGGAGCAGGATGATGCGGAGGGTGAACAGAGGCGCTGATGATAGGATCGGGTGGTGCGCGCGTTTCGGATTGCGATTTTGCATGGACGTTCCCGGAGTACATTTGACGGCGCTTGCGAGTGAGCTGGTGCGTAACCTATATATATATAATATCTACTGTACATTTCGTCGCTACCATTCGGACTTCTGGACATTTTTCCGCCCTAGGCTCGAGTACTTTGCCAGTCACACTATCCTTAGTCTACCTTGTCATGCATCTTGTCACCCGAGCCATTCCCGATCGAGGGTAATGATATCTCTTGGACAAGTTCGCAACACGCCTCGTCATTATCAAGATCAAACATTCCAATCCAGTCCACCACGATGTTCATATAAACCAGCCTACAACCCATCAGAGCCCCATCCGCGCAATGGCGGTCCAACCTCCCTACACCGAGACCCACGACGTTCCACCGGCACCGTCGACTACCTTCCCGACAGACCTCCCCGGCCTCGGGGAAGTGTACAAGCTCCTCGAGAACAACCAGCGTCTATTAGGCATGTATCAGGTTTTACAGTGGTATGGATGCTTAATCGTATCGGGCGGTGGGTCACGCGTATAGGTACGACGACGGTGCTCGGTCAATTCATCATCAACTCAGGCGTTGCGAAACTGGGCGTCCCCCTCGGGATCGGGCTCTGTCCTCGGCATGCCGCCGAGATCGAGAACCTCGTCCAGCAGGCGCAGGCGGTTGCGTCGGTGGTGCAGCGTGTGGAGGAGGTGAAGCGACGGCTGGGTGTGATGACGCAGCGTCTCGAGGCGCTGGAACGGCAGGCGGACGGGACGGGCTGGGAGCCTGGGGGGGACCCCCGATCGTGGTCGAGTGGCGACTGCCGTCTAGACGACTCCACCCGACGGGATGCCGAACGCGAACAGTGGGCGGAACCGTGACGGACGGTTGGGAAGGTTGCTTGCCATATGAAGATTTGAATGTGGTTAACCGTTAGGATGATCAGAGGCGTGTACATGATCGCACACAACCATATTGTACACGAAGTTCAGCTCGACAATCGACGGTTTCAAACGAAAGCTATCTTACAGCGCATCCGAAACCCATCATGGTCACGCCAAAGGCTTGCGCTTTAGAGGCGGGACAGCCTTCCCGCGTTCCCACTCCATGTGCTCACGAC
>JBBPNQ010000646.1:0-13443 GCA_038090975.1 Boletellus pseudochrysenteroides
CATCGATTTCGAATGGTTCCACTTCCATGTGCTCAGTGGTGCCGGAGGTTTCATTTTCATTCGACTCTTGCGTCCTCGTCGACATTGCATCACCATTGTTCACTGTTGTTTCCATTACAAACTGTTACTCGAGCAAGGTCGGCTTTCCCTCGACGTTAGTTCCTGTTTTCCCATCAGTGTCCCCACTCCCGAGTGTCCAGTGGACTCACTACACTCTGGTCGCAGCCGTAGTTTGGAAAGCACACTCGACTAGGTATCGGAGCAGTGGAAGGAAGGGTTTCTTCGCAGCTCGGCTGCCCACGTCCTATCGGATCGCATCATGATCACATTACCAAGCAAATCACCACCCTGGTCGCTTACTAGACATATGGCCGAACCTCGTGCGGCAGGTGGTACATTATCTGGCTCGGGCGCTTATTCTTTCCCCACGATCGTGTAGGCGGCGGGGAAATTCAAGTTGGTGCACCAAGCTGGTTGGATAAGCAGCAGGGACTAGACGAGGTCCGCAACAGTCTCAGAACTCGAGCATCATCACAAGACGTTCCGAATTCTACGTGAGTCATCGATCACCATTGGGGTTGGTCGGAAACCATGTTGCGAGTAGGAAACAAATCTCTACCGACTGACCGCACCCGTTGAACAGCCCACCGTTGCAATTATCAGGTATAACCTACTCTAAACAAAGGAAAAAAGTTTCGTGATATCTATCGTCACCACCACCGTATCTCCGACCAGATCAGTGGGCTAAATACAACGCACGCTGTCCAAAACTAGAGGTTGAGTTCCACGTCAGCTGAACGCAAGTGACCAAGGAACAAAATATTAGATGACACACCACTTTCATGCTCTTGATCAAGAGGAAGGGGTATTCCCATACAGGTGGCGCTGTCAGCGCAGGCATAGCTTCGTCCTTCGGGTCATTAACATGCCGAGGATGAGTGAACATGACCCATATCGAATAAAACGCTACGTTATAGAAGTGGTAGAATAGAAGCGCCGGAGAAGGAGCGATGCTGTGAACGATGGTTCGGATGAAGGCAACTTCCGGAGAAGCTGGATAACTTACCCAGAGAGGAGGGATACGGGACCACGGACACATTCGCCGCCGCATTCAAAGTATTTGAAACAGCCATTTTGGAGTACTGCAAGACATTCATCTGTGATATAATGTATCTCAATGTTGCGCAAACCGCTATGTCAGTACATACCATCTGCGCCAAAGAGGTCGTATAATGCGACACTGAGGATGTTTATCGTTGATGCCAGCGGTTTGCGAGCCCAGTGCCAACGAGTGAGCACATCGGAGACCTGATCCCAATCGCTGTAATTCTCGACCTTGCCTAGCGCCTGCGTTAATAGAACCACGTCGTTTAGAGCAACCGTCATTCCGGCGCCAGTGAGGGGATGTCGCATATTCCAGGAGTCGCCAAGAAGGAAAACGCCTTCTTTTGAGTATTTACCGCCCTGTTGTACAGAAGGGAGGAATGAATTCGGCATTCGGCGCAAGCGATCTCTGTCTAGGGCTTCACGGATAGCCACGTGTAGGGAAGTGGGGAGTTGAGGAACAACATTCGTAAGGATGTGTCCCTAAAAGGCATGTCAGCGGGGAGGATTGCGCAGGAAAAGAATTCCTTGCCTTGAGGTCTGACGGAAGTGGATGTTTTACATCTACCAACATACGGGTGTCGTGTTCTGATATCTGGTACATGAGAACTGGTCCATGTCCTTTGACGAGAGCAACAGTGCCATGTTGAGGTATTGGTAATTGTGCATTCTTGAGGACGGCGCCAATGAAATAGCTTCGAGTGGACGACTGTCGGGCGGACTTGCCCATAACTGCATTTCTAAAATTCGAGAAGCATCCGTCTGCAATGATGACCAAATCCGCAAAAAACGGTTCTTTCTCTTCTCTAGAGTCGTCGCCGCCAGAGGATGAACGCGTAGCACGAACACCCAGCACTCGTTTGGTGTGCTCGCATTCTATGAGTTCGTTCACCGTGGCTTCGATCACATCTACGCCTGGTGCGCACTTGGCATATTCTCTCAAGCGCATGATAAACCTGCCATGGTGGAAACTACGGCCCTGTCGCCCATCTGGATAAGGAATGTGAACAAGACGACCTGACTGTACGACGCAATAACCGTGTTCCGGAATAGAATCGATCTCCTCCAAGGCACCCTCCATGCCAAGTTTTTGCAATGCAGCGACACCAGCAGGCTGCATCAACTCGCCGACTATACGGTCCGGTTCGGAAAGGGAGCGTTCCAGCAGTGCGACACGTACGGGGGAACCGCGCAATTTCGAAGTTATCGTAGAGAGGGCATGGGCGAGTGCTGAGCCTGCGACGCCAGCACCAACGATGAGGATGTCGTAGTGATTCGAGCGCATGTTTCCCAACGGTCGATCCGGAGGTCGTCGTCGTCGAGGGTCAAAGGATGGACGAAGGGAACCGGCCGAGTAATTTCTGGACGTCGCGTTCAAGAAGTGAGCTTGCTGACTCAGCACGGCAAAAAGTGGGCTCACTTTCAACATAAATTTTACACCGAAACTACTCGTCCAAGCCTGCTCAGAGTTTCAGAAGCGCTTCTCATGCTTGAAAGTACACCTTTCAAGAGCCTGTATTCGTAGAGTCGTAAGTACAACTTTTATATCCGTGTTGTGTGCGCCTCAGGGGCTTTCCACATATGTAAAATCTCAGGGACTCTAGTCGGCCCAACTTGAACTTTGTTTCGCTCAACGTCGCAGTAAGTTGTAATCTGAGTCATTCAAGCCAAATTTCCGCGACTGTGCAGACGAGCTGAGCTGGTCCGACAACACGACATGGCAGCACCACTGCTCGCGTTTCACAAGGAAATCTTGCAGGAGATCCATGACCCGTCCACGAGCGACCTGCTCATTCTTGCCCGCGGTCTTGGGCTTCGACGAGTAATATGCACCCTCATGAAGATTTACGACTCTCCACGAAACCTGGTTCTCCTAGTGAACGCCACCCCGGAAGAAGAGGCCGCCATCGGCGAGGAGCTCGGTATCATGGGGTGTCGAAAGCCCGGTTTGCGTATCGTTGATTACGAAATGGGTAAACGAGATAGGTGCGTCCTTGTTCCATCTGAGAGTACAAGATGTTCACATCCGTCAAGACAGGACCTATACAAGAAGGGCGGCCTTATTTCAGTGACGTCGCGGATATTAGTTGTCGATATGTTACAGTCTGACATGCCCACCGAACTTATCACTGGTATCATTGTTTCGCACGCGGAAAGGTAGGTTGTCGTTTATGTCAAGTAGCGTAACTGTGAACGCGCTCCTTCAGAGTGACGCCACTTGCATTGGAAGCATTCATTGTTCGGCTGTACCGCGAAAAGAACACCACTGGATTTCTCAAAGCCTTTTCCGATCAGCCTGAATTCATTACTAGCGGAATGTCACCCCTGAAAAATATCATGAAGGAACTTCAGTTGCGGACGGTTCATATTTATCCCCGGTCAGTCATCTAAAGGAGGAGAGAATCACCTTTTCATTTCGAGTCTATCAGATTTCATCAGTCCATCAAAGACGCGCTCGAGAATCGCAAAGCTGACGTTGTCGAGTTATATCAAAACTTGACGGAAAACATGACAGCTATTCACCATGCGATAGTACAGTGCATGACTACAACGCTCTCCGAGTTGAAGCGCTCGAATACCTCGGTGGGGTCTTGTGTGTCATCACATCTGGGTAGCACTGATTCCGTACTCTAGCTCGACCTCGACGATCTTACTGTTGACAGTGCTTATTTCAAGTCGTTCGATGCAGTCGTGCGGAGACAGCTCGATCCTGTGTGGCACAAGGTAGGACCCAAAACGAAGCAGTTGGTTAGCGATCTTGCGACGCTGAGACGTCTTCTCACGTACGTGATTTCATAGCATGATCCTATCCGTAGTTGATTGCATCTCAACATAGCTACCTGCTGTCCTATGACGCTCTCGGGTTCCATGCATACCTCGAGACACTGAGAGCGTCAAACACTACTACCGTAATGGGCACTGCACGACATAATCAATCGCCTTGGATGCTTACAGATGCCGCCAATACCATCTTTCAAATTGCAAAACGACGCTGTTACACACTTTCAAGAACCAGCGCTGATCGGCCATCGGCAGTGATCGACCTTGTGGACGACGAAGATGCCTGGGACGCTTTGGATGACCTAGAAGGACGTGGAAAACGCTCGTCAGCGAAGTCGTCAAAACCTTGGATGCCTGAGGGCATGGACCCCGTTCTCGAGGAACTTCCGAAATGGGATCTACTAGCAGACGTACTGCATGAGATAGAGGAGGAGATCATGAGGCAAGAGTCGCTTTCATCATGTAAGCCTTTGCCTCACCCTTGACTCACCGACGAGTAACACGAAACATTTTTAGATGGCCGTGGTTCGAACACTGTTTTGATTATGACATCCTCCTCTCAATCGTCTGCTTTGGTCAGTGGGTTTCTGTCAGAGATGAATGTTGATGCGCCCAAAGGTGAACGGGGCAGGAAGATGATGGAATCAAAGCTACGGCGTTACCTATACTGGAAAGGTAGACTCGGGAGCCAGAAGAACGAGGCGGGTGGGACACAGGCACAGCCCGGGAAACCTGCACCACAAGCATCTGGTAGTACGGGTTCTGCAGGAGTGAGTGAAGCGCTACAGAAAAAGGATAAAGAGAGGGCAGCAAGGAGCGCAAATCGGCGGAGAACCCGCGGTGGTGCCCCGTCGTCCACGGTCCCGCGTAAGCCCAAGGAGGGTCCTAAGCCTGACGAGGTTATTGTGTTGGATGAGAGCGAAGAAATTGCAACATCGTAAGATTCCGTCCCTATTTTAGTGCGGATATTTATGTCTCAGCGTTTATCCAGCCTCGCATCACAGAGTATATCCGTGAACGACCTCCTAGTGCCCGAAGGGGACATGACGCTACTCGAAGGCATACTCACCAGTCAACTCGACGTCGACTTCGACATGCAATATGGCATACTTCCACCTCAACAGACAGTGATCGTGCGCGCCTACTCTGATGATACAGACGACCGGGTGTTGGCAGAAATACAACCCAAGTTCATCGTGATGTTCGAGCCTAACCTCGAGTTTGTACGCCGTATCGAGGTGTACCGCAGTGCGAGCCCAGGTTTGGGTGTAAGAGTCTATTTTATGGTGTATCAGTTGAGCTGCGAGGAGCACAAGTATCTGGCTGGGCTCAGGCGTGAAAAGGAGTCTTTCGAACGCCTCATCAAAGAGCGTGGTGTGAGTGCATTTTCGTCTATCTATACGGATCACACACCCCACTTGCCCTGCTCATGTAGACGATGCTGCTTCCGATCTACGAGGACAAAAGGAGCAAAACTGGAGAGCAGATCATCAAATCAATCAGTTCGCGTCTAGCGGGTGGGCGAAAGGAACTAAGTACCCAAGCATCCCAGGTAGGTTGGCCTTCTTCGACGATCACTTCGATGCTCATGGGATTTCGAGGTAATCGTCGACATGCGTGAGTTTTGGTCGGCCCTTCCTTCGTTGCTGCATGCCTCGGGTCTCTTGGTCGTTCCCGCAACACTCACCGTTGGTGATTACATTCTTACACCCGATATCTGTGTTGAACGGAAAAGCATACCGGACTTGATCTCGAGTTTCAATAGTGGGCGGTTGTAAGTCGTTGCTCCGCTGCATCTGCACCTCCATATATGCACTCACCCAATCTCTGCGTCAGGTACACACAGTGTGAATTGATGTCCGTGCACTACAAGCAGCCCGTCTTGCTCATCGAGTTTGAAGAAAACAAGGCCTTTTCGCTCGAGGTTCGTCATTTTCCGTCCGTGCGTACCTGCAAGAGGTCAATCCATCCCCGTGCACATACAGACAGTCTCAGAGACGACCAAGACGTACGCCAAACACTCTGGCAAACACCAGCACTCTGCCAAGACGGCCGGTACATCTGCCGAGACCGACCGAGCGCCGCCTTCGATCCAGTCTAAACTCGTCTTGCTCACGCTCCAGTTTCCGCGCGTGCGCATCATCTGGTCGTCTTCACCCTACGCGACGACAGAGATCTTCAACGACCTCAAAGCGAACACCCCCGAGCCGGACCCGAGCCGCGCGATCGCGATCGGGGCCGAGGAGGATCCGGATGTGGGTGCGGGTGTGAACGCGGCCGCGGAAGAGCTGTTGCGGTGCCTACCTGGCGTGACGGCGAAAAACGTCAAGTATGTGATGAGCAAGGTAGGGAGCGTACGCGAGCTGTGTGAGTTGACGAGGGAGGAGGTACAGGGGATACTGGGTGTTGAACCTGGCAACCTTTGTTGGGATTTCATGCATCGAGGGGAACGGACGAGGCGAACTGGATGAGGGTCGATGTATGTTGAATAGACTGACCGTCGGGGGACGGGAGGATAACACGGTCCTCGCCGTGACCCACTAGGTCCCTAGAGTTCAAGGCTATCACAAGTCTTTTCCTCTACTTTTTCCGTCCTTTAAACTCGACCTCGAGCAAGCCCGCGCCATTTCGAGCCTTGATACTAACTCCGGCGGCCAGTGAGGGGCTAGCTACTCCTACCTACAGCGAAAACGCGTCTGCGAAGCACTAGCACATTTGAAGAGTGGGATAAGTGCGCCCCTTGCCTATTCAGGAGGGTTCGGTGTTGAGGCCTAGGATTCGCTGTGGTCCTGAGGAAGCTGAGGGTTCTCGGGGTGAAGCTCCAGAAAAGCGGCTCACGTGGCCGCTCTCACCGGAGTATATCCGACGAGTCAACTTGAACTGGCGATTTCGCGCGTGTATTTGCAGCTAACCAGAGCACGCAATATCGGGCCGGAATAAGTTGGACTTTGGGCAACGAAGTTGGCGCGGTGGAACCGTGCGTCTGGACAGCTGCCATAGTGATCGAGGGTGCAGAATAAACACTAATGAACCGGGAATACAGCCATTTGTAGTCAGTATCGCGGTCGAGCACAAAGATGAATCAAATCTGGACAACAAAACCTCTGTCGGCGTGATCGAGGACCCCCTGTACGCCGAACGTACGAATATTGGTCAATGGAAAGTGCGCATGAACATGAACCATGATCGTTAAAGTACAGCCTTGCTCGAGATGTGCGATTTTTTCGTCTGATGAACCTCATGGGTGTTGGAGAGCGATGGTGCTGATATAATCCAACTTTGAGGCCCACCCCCGGCGTTCACCGATTCGTCACTGTGTCCTTTGAGCCAGGTCATTTTGCTACGTACTGTCCCACTTTCTGTTTCTGTTAGACTGCAACGCCGTGAATCCTGCATCCACCGGCGTTCTCGCCTCATTCTTCCCGACGTCGAATCTTCCTATCACAGCTACCACTCACGATGTGCTCCCCATCAGCGAAGAACGTGACAGTGCATGGTCGCTCTTGACTATTTATTTCGACCACAGTTTCCCTTCCCTTTACTGACTCTTTCTCGAAAAGTGTTAGATTTCCCTCCGAGTTGACTCTTCGCCGTGACGCACTCGCCGTTTTTTTGGCTGCAGGTTTACTGCGGAAAGCATACTTGGCTAGGTATCAGAGAGGTTGAAAGAAGGATCCGCGGTCGTTTCCTCGCCGCTTGGCCTGCGCAGTCAACTCGCGTCCCGGCGCCTACCCCTTTCTTGTTATCAACATGTGTAAGTAATAGGGACATTGATGCGCCGAGCTGGCAGGAATAAGCAGTAGGCAAATGAAGTAGCAAGAACACCTGCTCGCTGGCATGATTGTACTCTCCGAGTTCTGTGACTGTTGCACTCCTTTCACGTTTTCCTCGTCTCCACCGGCTTGGGTGCTTACCTGCGTTTTCCATACTCCCTCGCACGCATCGACTCGCGATATCACCAGGGACACAGTATATGTCATCTCGACCATCGATTCCGATCGGTTTCAGCTCCTCCTTTTCTTCAGCGATGCTGGAGGAGGGCTCGTATTCATGCGACTCTTGTGTCCCCGTCAGTATTGCTCTTTCGGTTGGCTCGCCGTTCTCGCCTTTTATTTTTGTTGACTGTTATTCGCGGAAGGTCGATCCCCCCTTCGACTTGGTTCCTGTCTTCTCGCCAGTGTCGCCTCTCCCATTGTTCTACGCACTCACTAATCCCTACTAGCGGGCGTGCCTCAGATTGCATGTTTGCCTAGGGATCAGAGGAGAATTCGTGGTCGTTTCCTCGCAGCCTGGCATGCGGATGTCCCTCTTTTGGAACGCATCATGACCACATTATCACCTCATGTTTCTGGCGCTTAATCCCATGCCCTTATCGTCGACACGTAGGTCATGGAGACATCGATGCCCCGGTCCGGTAGGGACGAGTGGCAGGAGATGCGCAACAGTTCTAGACATCGAGCAAAACGACAAACGACAGTCTTGGTATGTATAGAACCGAGTGGCCGACAACCGAAGGGACGATCATGATCGTATGCATGTTCGTGCATAGAACCATGCGTGCTCAATGCCTACACGCCAAGCTTCAAGGGGCTTGAACGAGCAGCAAAAATCGAACTCCAAACGGGAGTGATATTATGATATCTACAATGTGTGGGCTCGGCCGGGTGATCGAATTTCGGCGAGAACTTGTTCACCTCTCGTACTCGACAGGTCTCTTGATGATGACTGCGGTGGTCGGGCCCTGGATTGCCACTAGCACTGCGTCTGGCGGCCCGAGCCAGTGACATATATATATGTAGGTGATCTACCCGGGTACTATAAATAAATATGATGGGAGCGCGTTCACACCCGGCTGCAAAACATTATCGCAGCACAGCTGAAACTTCTCCTCTCACCGCCCTGTGTCTAGTAGTATCAAACGATGCCTGCCGTTCACGCACCTGCCAAAGTGCTCGTATCGGGTGCCACCGGATACATTGCCGCGTGGGTCGTACGAACGCTGCTCGAGAGAGGGTATGTCGTCCGGGGCACGGCAAGGTCTGTCGCCAAGGGCGACTTCCTCCAGAAGATGTTTGCTTCCTATCGTGATCGATTCGAGGTCGTTGTCGTAGAGGATATCGCCCAGGTAAGCTCGAGGGGGCCCTCGGCGGGATGGGACGACGTTCGTGACACTCGCGGCGCCCTCGTATCGAATGCTCGTCTCGGGGTGCCATGCGTTGCGCCATGTTCGGATGGTTTGTATCATGCTTATCATTTCCATTTGCGTGGTCCAGGACGGGGCATTCGATGAGGCGGTCAAAGGCGTCGATGCCATCGAACACACGGCATCGCCTTTCCATTTCAACGCGGTCGACCCCGATGGTGAGCCAAATCACCCTCAAGAGCAAATTCGACGTGTCGTGCCTTGCTAATCCCCCTTCGTAGAACTAATCAAGCCGGCCATCAACGGTACGGTCGGAATTCTGAAAAGCATTCTGAAAGACGCGTACGTCCAGTGGATCATGGACATTTCAAAGAACATCCCTTTCTCAACAAATTAGATCAAGCAAGGTTAAACGTGTCGTGATCACGTCTTCTGCAGGGGCCATTCTCCGCGATGATCCAAATCCGATCACCTTCACGGAGACGGACTGGAACGACCAGTGTCTCGAGGTGCTCAAGAAATACGAGGACGAAGGGAGGAAGAATGAGGCACCCAATATGGCGAAATACAGAGCGTCCAAGACACTCGCAGAGAGGGGTACGCAACGTGTCTCTGATTGGACGATCGCTCACGCGATCAACGCAGCTGCTTGGGAATTTGTAAACAGCCCGGAAAACAAGTCTCACACCAAATGGGACCTGGTAGTCCTCAACCCACCATTCGTAAGTCGATAGCCCTGGGACCACGATGAGTTTCCTTTGCAAGACTGACCACTGACCATCCGATGTTCAGGTGTTTGGGGTAAATGCTCCCAGCTTGTGTCTTGTGACTCAGAAATTCCTAACTTGATTGCTTTCACCGTGGTAGCCACCCATACACGAGGTTGCGACACCTGCTTCTCTCAGTACTTCTGCAGCGATGTTTCGCAACTACGTCGCAGACGCTGACAAAGCCAACGTGGCAGGGAACGAATTCCTTGCCAACACAGGTACATGTTGGATCGACGTCCGTGACGTCGCGGAAGCACATGCACTCGCCCTCGAGAAAGAAGCAGCGGGTGGCGAGCGCATCATCATCAGCGGTGGTACGTAGACGTGTTCGCGCGCTTCGTGTCGGGGCTGAACGACATTCGATGCACATGGCGGACAAACTCTTCTCTTCCCTTCTTGATCACACCTATAGGACTCTGGAAATGGCAAGACCTGAGTGAGTACACGCACCTTTGAAAACAAGAGACAGCGGCGCCGCGCATCTCGCACGGATGGTACGATCTAACTTGCGTTTCTTCCTACCTTTTCAGTCGACGCCGCCAACGATTTGCGTCCACCACCCAAGCTCTCGACCACGCTGCCCGTCGGCGTCCGAGGTGCGGGCAAGACCGCCAAGCACTTGGTCCTCTACAACACCACCAAAGCAGACCGCATTCTCGGGCTGAAATACCGGACGATTGCAGAGACGACGAGGGATACGCTGGCCGATTACGAGGCCCGCGGATGGTAGACGAGGAGGACTGGAAGCGAGAGTGGAGAGATCGAGGTCTTGGCCCTGCATACCAAGCGGACGACAACATGGCGGGAAGACCTCTTCCTCCCCTCTACGATTGTGCGCGTGTATCCCTCATGAGAGGACGTTGGAACGTGACATCGTGAATACGCTGTATGCCCGACCTTGACACTACTTTGGCTGAGATATGGACACGGACACTGTGCCAGAAGTATGAACGAGGGATTGAAGCCGTCGTCGAGGTGAGAGGGAAAGGAGGGAGGGAAAGAGATGTGAGAGGGCCCCCCGTGACGCCCGAACATCACCGAACACCGTCAAAGAGTGACACGGACCCTCATAAACGTCTAGTACCTTGCTGCCGCCCCACCTCACGCACAGCGGAGAAGCGATCAATCGATCGAATCCTGGTGCACCACGCCTCAGGTAGGCGGCGGGGTTTGGATGCATGTGCATCTTTTTGATTCTTAGGTTTGAGTGCAAGGTCACGAAGGACGACGGCCATGATATCGAGAATGAGAAAAAAAACGTTGTTTGTGGCATGGACAGCAAGACGAGCACGCCTGAGGTTGACCACACATGACATCAACGGAATAGACCCAAAGGCTAAAAGAACACTGGCCCCGAACCGTGCCACCGGGTATTGAAAATCGAGGAAAATAGATACAGAACGATACGAGTAAAAAAATGAGGTAGTACTACATACAACTAAAAACACAGGCGAGACAAATCGTACTGAAAACTGCCATGGTGCGTGTCCCCGAGACTACTGTACGTCGATCGGATAGGCACCCTCTGTCAGGTCCGTCAATGAAACATCATCCCGAACCTGAGCTGTGATCAGGCTGTCCGATGCGACGCGTCTGTATTCCACGCGCGACACCTGCTCGAACAACAGCGCCCCAAACGGCTGCCTCAGACGAGCAATCATTCGAAGTGCCCCCAGCGTCTTGTCAAGGCGAGGCCCAGCGCGCGAAAACTCTTGGTCGAGCAGTGGCCGAATCCATGGATGAACGACGTAGAGATCCTTCATCGTGGTCAGGTTGTTCGCGGTTTTGATCTCGATGTCACTAAAGATGGTCGTCTTCGCATGGTATACATTTAGCTTCGTCCTCGGATCTGGTCCCGACACATGGTTAACTTCGGTGACATGGGAGACAATGCCAGGAAGTCGTAGTCGAGTGGCAGCAAGGGTAGGTGATGGGAGGCCGTTCAGCCGAACATACAGCCTCGTGGCCGGGGAGAGATCGGGTAGGGATGTGCGTAACTCTGCCACTATCCGATCCACCTCGGCCGTCTCCATGAATGGCGGGACGTGTGGCGGGACGACTTCGTCGTAAACGGTTAGGTTTGTGGGTAGACAACTGTTGTAATCATTCGCTGTTCCGGTCCAGGCAAGAATCGTGACATCCCCCGATCCCGTCAGGATGTGTTCCAGGAGTCGGCCAACAGCGCGGGTACCCTCACCATATATGACCGGAATCGCGACATTGAAGATCCCAAGCAACGAATACGCAATGTCTTCCACAAGCGTCGTCTGACGCTTCGAAGCCATAAACAACTTTTCACGTACTCTGTCAAGCCCAGGTCGAAGTACAGCCAGCTGCTTGGAAGAAACCTGCGATGCCTGCTCCATCTCCGAGATGACGACGGGCGACTCTTTGTGGTTCGACAGTGGCAACCCAAGGTAAGGCTCCCAGTCCTCTGTGTAGAACAGGACCCTCTTAGCTGCCACATATTCTTGATACGTCCACACTCTGGTATTCCAGATACTCCGCCGGAGACCACCAGACTTCCGCGACTGCGACGGCACACCACAAAGGTAGACGAGTGTGAGGGACGAGCCGCGATACCAACTGAACATGGCAACCAGGCACTCCTGCAACACCACATTGTTCTCCTTATCGATGCAACATGTGTCACTCCATGCCCACCGGAATCCAAGAGACTGTGCGAGTGAACAGAACCTCTTTAGCTTGATATTTCCGCGGGATACTTTGAGCTTGAAGACCGTAATATTCTTGACATCCTGGAGGAGCGGTTCGCCGTCTTCCCACCTGTGCGACAACATCACATATCGGTAAAACTCTTTCACCTCTTTCTTGATACGATCCTTGTCCAACCCTGTTGTCATCGATGATGCAAGTTCGTTGAAGATGGGAAACTCTTCGAATGCTTTTGCTTGCTGTACTCTATCGAGCAGACGACCGGTGGTAGTATCGATGAGGATCCGTGGCATGTCGGAGACGGTCGCGGTGGTGATCTGTCGAATTGTAGGTCTGGCATCGGTGTACCGAGAGTAAAGCTCTATTGTCGATGTCAATCAACATGGAGCGTCCCTAAATGCTATCCATGAAACAACTCACCGCGAACATGTTCGTCGGGGGATTCCTTGATTTTTGATAACATTTTGTCAAAGGCTTCAAGGGCATCCGCATAACGTTTTGCCCCATGTAACGCTGCTTGCCTCTGCTCATACCCTCGATGAGATGACGAATCGAGTTTGATCACCTGCGCGCTCTGTTAGTGATAATATCTCCGACTAGGGGGCGGAAATTATACCTCATCGGCATCCTTCAGTGCATCCTCCCACGACTTCATCATCACTCGTACTTTGCTTCGCTTGATCAGGGTGTCTACGCGGTCCGGTGGATCGAGCAATAGGGTGGCTGTGAAGTGCTCTGCTGCTTCACTATAGTTCCCAGAGCCCATTGCAACACCAGCAAGCCTCCCTAATCTCTCTGTGCACCTCCGTTTAAAACCTGCGACGGGAGCTCAGGCGCGCTCGCGCTCCATCGTTCGGTAGTCACTCACTAAGTTCCCATTGCGCTTCCTCATTATCAACACCAGGGTGCACTCTGAGCTCGCTTTGCATTTGTCGGAAACACCCGATTGCCTCACTGATGCGGTCATTC